>JAJIZL010027849.1:13088-58602 GCA_023969395.1 Amblyomma maculatum
TGCTCGTTCCGTTGGAGAAACGCGGTATGGGCGTTGGCATGCGGGGCGCGTGGTCTTGTCTGTTATTATACGGTGCTTGCGACCGGAGTTCGGCCCACTTTGGAAGACGTTGCGAAGCAGTCTGCAAAATCTGCCGAGACAGCCGAAAGCAGATCCTTCTGATTATTTCGACAGGTGGCAGAACGTAGCGAGGTCCAGTGTCGTCTTGAAGGGCTTCTTCCACGGTGCACAAATGTGGACACTCCGCGACATCTTGGAGGAAGGAGATCACCGTGCCTTCGACGAGGTGCTGAAATTCGTTCGAAAAGTTGGTGAGCAGAACGGTAGTGCAGCCATCCCGTAGGTGAACGAGACCTCGGGCAACAATGAGACCCCTCTCAAGCAGCAGCGAGATATGACCCTCCGCCACGCCCTCAAAGTCATGAAATAAGTAATTCTGCACGCGCATTAGGAAACTGCACCGTGACATCATCCTCCACAATACGCAGAGCATGGCTACAGGGATCGCGGGTGTCTAAGCGTGCCACTGCCCGTTTGGTCGAGAATGTGACTCGTGCCTAGTGTAGGTCGATCACAGCACCGTTTGCCTGCAGAAAGTCGAGCCCCAGAATCAAATCTCTCGAACATTCGCGCAAGACAAGGAATTCCCCGACGTAGACGAAACCGCGTATGCCAATTCGGGCTGTGCACCTTCCGGCCGGGCTAATGAGGTGACCTCCAGCCGTGCGAATGCTATAGGGCCCAACCATGGGGTCACAACTTTGCTCAATTCCTGGGCGAGGGCGTGGCTCATCACTGAATAGTCTGCACCGGTGTCAAGTAAAGCGATCGTGTCATTTCCGTACAGTGTCACGCACAAATTAGAAGTAGCGCGTCGGATGCTGTCGCTACCCTGCCCCTGTGAGAAATCAGCGTATCGGTGTATCGACGGCGGAGGATCTTCAATTTTTCCGACAGCAGCGGCCCTGCCTCCGGAGACCGCTGGAATTAGTTTTCCCGGTGTGGACTGGGAGAACGCCGCTCAGTATTGCTGGCGTCTCTGCGAGGGCTTGGGGAACTGTACCGCAGCGGAGATGACGATCCTGAATCATAGCGGCCTGTATCTCCCAGGCCTCTGACGGGCCGACAGATGAGCTTCAATTTCGAGCGGCCGTTCACCGTTCTGTGAACAAGGCGCATCGGGTCCGAAGTCGCGAAGTCCCACTCGGCGATACGGGCATGCACTGTAAAGGTGGCCGGCCTCCCCGCAGTGGTAGCAGATTGGCCTGCGGTCCTGCGTACGCCACACATCCGACTTGCGAGGGCGTGGAACAGGCACCACAGCTTGAGCTGATGCGTCATACGGACTGATGTGGCTAACCACCGGTGTCGGGTCAATAGGACCACAGGCAGCTGCTTGACGTGCAACGAACGCGTACGTTCGTTTGTCATCGACCCATGGAGGCATCGTAGCCACAGGATCGTAATCAGCTGCCTGACGAACAACGGATGTGTGCGTGGGCATTTCATCGACGCGCTGCAGTACGTTGGTGACCGGGAATTCTCAAGCAGCCTGGTGTACTTCAATTCTGACGACTTCAGTCAGTGATGTCACTGGCGCACTCTGATGCAGACGGAAACGTTGGAGTTCCTCTCGAACAACCGACCGAATGAGGTCACGTAAGGCGTCCGCACCGCCTCCAAGGCATGACGAAAAAACATCTGGGGCCAGGCTGCTGACATCTCGGTTATACTGCCGGGCCCATTGGAGCGTCGTATCCATGGTCGTTGCTTCCGCGAGGAATTCAGCAACGGTACGCGGTGGACTGCGAACGAGGCCCGCAAACAGCTCCTGCATAACTCCACGCATGAGGTGGCGAAGCTTCTTCTCCTCTTTCATATTGGTGTCTGCGCGCTGCAAAAGACGGGTCATGTCTTCACAGAGCATGCGCACACTTTCATTTGGCCGCTGGTTTCTGGACTGAAGTGCAGCTTCAGCTTTCTCGCGGCGGTCGGCGTTGGGGAAGGTGGTCAGAAGTTCACGGCAAAATGCTCTGTAGGTGGTAAGGGCGCCCTCGCGGTTTTCGAACCACGTACGCGCAGGCTCTTCTAGGGCCAAGTAAACATTATTGAGCTTTCGCTCGTCACTCCAGCCGTTGTACCGAGCGACTCGCTCGAAGGTCGCCAGTCAATCCTCAGCGTCTTCGAAGACGTCGCCGTGAAAAGATGGTGGTGTTTGCGGCGGGTGGCAAAGGATCGGATCTGAGAGCCTGGGATCAGTGGCCATGTCGAGGTGGCTCGAGTGTTGCGGCTGCGTCATCCTCGTAGGGGTGGAAAGGGGCCCAACCTCAGGCGACTGTCCGCGGAGGAGGCGGCTGAGTCGCTGGTGTACCGGAGTTAGATCCGTCGTGAAGCGTGTAAACGTGGGAAAGCGTACCCAGCGCACTCCACCAGACTGTAACGGGTATTGCGCCAAACGTCCAGACAACGCCCTGAGCCTAGAAAACTGCCGAAGTCCGAGAGTGGTCCGAGCAGCGGTCTGAGCGCGGTTCCAGGCAACCAACTTCGCCGTCCAGGCCAACCAGCAACCACTTCATCGTCTACGCCAACTAGCCACTGATTGTCTCCGCTACGTCGTCGACTATAGCTTGCATCAATATTATACATTCCTGATCTGTCCCCAATATCCACCTTGATCCTGGTACTGCTGACCTCTGAACGTCTGTCGTGCCATTCTCGCTTGCGAAGAATATTTTCGAGATGTTCCGGGCGAATTCCTGAGTTCAGTGTCCACTCAAAGATTTTCTTATATATATATACATTTTGAATTGCGGTGAACGTCCATGGCGTCTAATAACTTATCTTCCATCTCTCTGATACTCCCTATTTATTAACATCGCTATGCAATCTTCCTTTCTCAGCGCGGCTATACCGTGGCAGCATTGCAGTATGTGCTTTTACAAAACATTGCCAAGCTTCCGAGTAGTCACTAACAATCCCTTGCCGAGCTCGTCAAGACGAAAACTTGTTCAGCGTCGATTGGTGTCATTTTCGTGCAGCCGTAAACACATGTATTCTTGAATCAATGATGCTATCGGTTGCTGACAGGGACACCTTATTTTAATGCCGGAGCTCTAAATGCCTCAGAAGGATGAAATTCGGAGTCAGCATTGTCGCCTTCGACATTGCGAGTAAACACCATGCGCAGAGATTTAGCAGATGGCAGCTGACAGCTGACATGACACTTAAATGACAGATCATCGTATTTTGCGATATTATGATGCGACTTCATAGACGAATCTACTGTGTCTGCCTTGTGAGCTTCACCTTTAGAGTGGGAGGCTGATCTCAGAATGGAGCCTTTCAAGATCTTTTGGATTTTCAGTATGATGCAGTGTCTGTATGTCATCAACCATGGTAATTAGGATGAGTTAAATCGATGCTTTAGTAAGTCATGATCGAAGGGGCAGCAGTGACTTCGGCGGCGACCGATGGTATGATATAGGTTAATATTCCCGTTTCTATATTGATCTGGGCTTTATTTCTGGAAGATAGCTTTAGTAAAAAACTACCATGAGTAAACTGTTTTTATCGCACTCTGCAAGCTGTACCATTTAAATGTAATGTATTCTGCGATTAACGACGCCGCTCCGAATAGGTACCCCTGCGAACAAAAGTAAACGGAGCACGTTATTTGCTTCTAAAATTTTTCATGCGTTGCATTATTAAAACCAGCAGTCCTGGTATGGACAAAGTGGTAGCAGATGCCAGTGCTCTTTTAATTCGACATTTATTGTTTTCTTATTACGAGTCCAGAATTCGTGATCTTAATTTGAACGGAAAAGCGTGCTTCGTTTACTTCGGTCTGCACCTACATCGTGATAACAAGGGGGCGGGTGCATCTACAAATCTGGTAACAATAGTTTCTTCAACATTTGGAAGCCACCTGCAACGAAGCCGTGTGTTGCTCACTGTCTTTCTCATCATGGAAGTAAAGGTGAACCCACAGACATGAGCCTCGGCTGCCGCATGTACAAATACCTTGATCCCATGATTAATTCCACTGGAGCCTAGCTCTACGCAAAATACGTGAATTGTGTCAATTGTATTCTATTTCGGCATTGTTTGAGTGACGTGAGGAGCTTTCGGTCTCTTTTTATATTTCCGTAAGTTCAGATAGACATTGCACAGACCGCTCACCAATTATTTCAAGAACGTTGCCCTTTTCCTTTGGAAGTTGTGGCTAAGCCACAATCTTCTGGACATTGATGAATGTCATCACCGCTATACTTGTCTAGTTTCCGTCATTCATCAACCAAGAAAGTTTGAACGAATTTATGCGGCGTTAAAAATGGCATCCACCTTACTCAGCGGCAAGCCGATAGCATTTGCTTGGTTGGTTTCCCTCTCAGTATTTTGGCTCCCAAATTCAACAATTCTATTATGAATCAGGAGCACCTAGCAATAGTTTCAGTAACTGATACATTTCGCCACAACGAATTAGACTATTCTGTTTCCCTTATCACGGACTGCCATATCATGCGCTGACTTTTTTCGCTCAAGTACCGACTAGGCTCATATGGCTCCATGCTTCAATAATATATATTTTAGATCGTGTAACAGACCAACCGGTTGCACCAATAGGCCGGCTGTTATGCCACATTACATCGATTAGTTTCTTCACAAAGTTCTTACACGGACATTCACGTCTAGCTCATTTCAGAATTGGTATTTATTACCAACAAACTGCGCTTAAAACCCTCGCTCTGCTCGTGTCGCCTGCCTCACTGTCAACCGCCTTTCGTCGCTAAGTTTATGCTTCATGAAAACAATCTAAATTGGTGCAATATTGCAAGCTTCGGTCGCCACCCCTAAGCAGCTGCAATTTAGCGTTCTCGAACAGCTCCTTAACTCTGGACGTTAAGGTCACAAGTGTGTACCCAGACGCATAACAGCTTACGCCGCAGTATGTTTTCATCATGCTATTATTGCTCTCTCCAGTGCTACTTTAGTTCTGGCCACCTCTGTCAACGCCGGCAGACACAGTGATACCTGCTATGTAGAAACCTCCAGTTTGTTGTCCCGATTAGCTCACGTGGTGACGTCGACGAGCGCGGTCTTGCGCGGTCACTGGCACCGGCGCGTGCCCAGCTGTGTACCTCCGTTGCCTAGTAGCCAACCGCTTAACCTTAGCTAACGGTATGTATATCCTGGTATAGCCGAGCTAATCCACTGCCATTATGCTGTTATCTGCTTCCTAACCTAGCATTGCCTCTGAACTTTCCGATACAACCCGCTTCCTGTTGCCTTCTTCTTAGCTCCTTACCGCATGTGTGCCTCTTTGAAATCATTATTACCTTGCTATCAGTATAGTTTGGACTACCACCTGCGCCTCGGCATGCTAGCCATCGGATAAAAGATAATTCTTTCGGCTCCCTTACGGCGGAGGACGATTGCTTGTACAAGGGTTCCTTCTACCATTACTTGTGTGCAGAAAGCTTTAATGGTTTTCTTGACTGTGCCCGATCACTACGTACACAGAGCGTTCGTTACAGAGGGCATCTTCGTGTCCTGCTCGAAGGTTTCATATCACACGCCCTGGCGATATCACACGCGATAGTTTTCTACCGCTTGAGCCTAAAATTGACAGCTTAGCAACTGCAGCTCACGCGCCTCGGGCGTTCTGTGCGATTGTTCCGTATCTAATGAAGAAACTTTTCTGGGCAAGGTCGTGCTCTTTCAACTGAAAGACCGTCACACTAATTGTATCGTAATAAAACAACACAATTTGTGTGACGTAATATTGCAGAAGAAAAACAACTAGGAGAAAACGACCTAAAGCAGCCAGTAAGTTTTGACAATAAAACCGCTATATGATATTATCTCGCGTACTTTATACGATGCGCGCGAACTGTGTAAGCTTGGTGAGCCATTTCAGGTTCCCAGGGCTAGACAACTGCTACGCGTTGCCCGGGGGCCCGACGCCTCATAGACGAGCAAAGCGGGGATTAACGCTAATATAACAAGCGCGCTTTATTAGTGACGAACGGATACAGTCGACAAAGTGGTCGAAGCTAGCTGCGTACCAGCTATTGACAAAAGCCGGAACGTAACGAGGGCGCCCGAATACTATCTCTTAGCGACGCTGGCGGCCGTCTAAGCCAAGGTTTCAGTAATTCGTGTCAACTCCGGGGCGTCCGTAGGTTCTCTAAGTAGAGTAGTATACTGGGGATGATCGTATGATTCAGGCTAAATATACAATGCGAACAACATCTGTCTGGTTATGTAACACGGTATGGATGGTATTGCTAGTTTATTTGAGGCATTGTTTCTCGATTCTGAGGGCTCTTTTCCATAAATCAATACAAAGAGGCATTGAATGACTGTTCCCAATCTCTTAATTTTTGTGGTATTGAAGTTGCTTAAATCTATAAGCATGACGCTTTTGTGCTTTTAACCGATATTACATAATAATTAGAATCCACGAGTACCCGCAATTTCTTCCCTCTACGAAAAACAATTTGGATAGGAAGCAGAAATGACACACGCGCTGGATACCATTGAGGAAGCAAAATAAGATGATTTTATGAAACGACCTTGATAATGCTGATGGAAAGAATAAAAGAGCCAGCTCAAAGTTCCAGCCATCTAAGATCATGCAGACGGCAGTTTAAAAACACATTCTGGGTACGAATCGATGGATGATAAGAAACCTGCTCTTAGGTTTGCGCACGGTTACGTCTTGCGGATCGCTGCACCACCCGAATGCTATGATATTGATGAAAAATGAGCAGTTCGACAAGTTCAACACAATGCACCCAGCGGCTCCGATAACTAGCGCAGTCAATAAACCCAAGACCGAGCTGAAAATTTTAACACTTTAAGCACGTTTGCTTCATACAGCTGGATCTAATCCAATGTGGTCCTTGCCTGCCCAACTCCTGGAGTCATGCTACCCTAGATTGGTGCAAAATCCGACTGTCAGTCGTACCGACTGTCACGCCTACTCGGAAGATTCGCACTTAACTATGTCTGTGGAAATTTGCGCCTTGCGTCTTAGTCTTCGTCTCAGTAGCATAGCTTTGCTCGTTTCTAAATATTGATTATTGTTACCAATACACAAGCATGCGTATTCGTTTTACACACAGGGAACTTCCAGTCTACTTGAAGGGACAGAGCTTACAGTTCCTTGTTTACAATACAAGGATTTCCGACTTTATAGTTGTACGAAAAATACACACGACAGGGTACGGGACAGGCGCAAACTGACAACTGGTCTTATTGCACAGCGCTGCAAGAATTTGAGCCAAAAAAGACACACTTATAGCATGCGCAGCAAAAGATCACGCACACCCAGCCTCGAAACCTAGGTCATGTTATGAAGATAGGCTACCTCACTGTTGTACAGAACAGCAGAGAAGTGGCTAATACAGCCATTATATGTTTGTAACATACGCTTCCATTAGTTCAGGTGCGAGTGAATTGCGGCTCTTGCCCCGAATCCTAATCTCATTCAGCCGAGGTTTACAGCCCTGACAGGCCACGCAGTGCTTAGCCAAATTAAAACCTTCCTCCGCTGTTGACTATAAGTCATGTTCCCATGCACGATCGTTCACGCAGCGACCAGTTTGGTCTACATACATTTTTGAAGACAGTGGTATTTCACAGACAACTCCGACGGCGCATTCGCAAAGGGCCTAGCATGCTTGTTGCCGCAACCGCCCTTCTTTGCTCCTTGTTTACTGATAGGTGGCATAGATTTACCAGTTTGGATGGTGCTGCAAACACCGTCGGCACTTTGTGCTTGTCCGCCAGATTATTCAGGTTGTGCGACAAATTGTGCACATTTGGCATGGCTACCGGTTTTACTTTGCTTTCAGCCTTTTTCCGTGCTTTGCCCTTCATCTTTTGCTGCAGCGTTTCAGCCAAGCCGCCATGATCGCACAACAGAAATCGGCAGAGGAAAGCCTGCCCACCTAATCAATAAAACGTTTTTGCATTTTGTGCTAGCAGGACTTCAGGAGGGCGGATTCTAGGCACAGAGCGGCATTCCATCTCTTAACTATTTCTGAGTGCGCCGAACTATAGCGTGATTAACCTTTCTGGGCCCTGGGGCTGTGCAACCAACAAACGTCTTTTTTCGAAGAGATCTTGTGGACTTCTAAAAAATGCGGGGCTGCAGGACCTTTGGCTGTGCATGCTCTAAGCATGTATTGTTCACTCAGATATGTGCAGCGTATCTACAATAAAATCAGTTATCAGTTTGCGCTCGTCCCGTACCCTCTCTTTTGTGTGTCTTTTTTGCGCAATATTGCTCCAACTAGCCCGATAAGACATCCTTATGATACAAGTATTATCACGAAATAAATAAATGCTGAAAGCAAGGCCTTTGCCGTTTTAGCGCTAAAGGTCTACTGAACCAAAGCAGAAAAATATAGGTGGATGGGAAGCCTCATCTTCTGTACCAGATAAACAGCGTGCGTTAGTATTAAAGGACAAAGTTCTGCGTGGTGTGCCATATCCACCGAAGAGACAACTTCGAGACCGTGGAGCAGTACAGTTGACATGAACCTTGACTAATAAATTTTGGCCTCGATACCTCAGAAATTTAGCCCAAGTGAACACAAAAATTGACCTCGGCCAAATTGCACAAAAATTGCTAAAGTACAATAGACTACGCTCAGTTCAATACTCACAACCATCTTTGGCCCGGGCCGCCACCAAAGTTTTACTTGTGTCATACGAAGGCTGACCTCGGCCTATTAAGACGTTGGCCAAAATTGAGTGGCATGGATAGCGCCCAGTTTGATAGTCGCAGCAAAATGTTGCCCAGGTCATTCGGACATTAAATAGGACGAATAAACCGAGTGGACCTTGCTTTCGTTCAAGTTTCCGGAGTAATAACATTGAGCTATTATGATTTTTTTCAGGAAAAACTGCAGATTTACACGATAAATGTTTATAAGCCCATATTTGCTTTATTATAAGAATTTCAAAAAAGAAGAATTAAGAATAGTCCGCGAGAATCTGAAAGTCTGGATTCCATTCATCGCACGAAGTTCATTTTTCAAAGCTTCGTTACATTCAGCTTGGGCACTTGGTGTATATGGGCAGCGAAGATTCAATTTTATCTTTCAATATGCTGATCAGTAAATGGAAGATAAAAATTATTATTTACGGTGTTGGGGAATTAGCGAGAAAATATGACCATTTAGTTAAACTATGATCCGCACAAGGGAGCTGAAGATATAAAGAATAACGCTGTAACGTTTTAATCCTAAACGGGGATTTTAGGTCTTTGCTTTTCTAAATAATTGAATACTTGAATTCTACGAAGAGATAACATATCCAGGCTGCGGTAATGTTCGCATGAAATGAAAATAAAGAAAAGTCTTTTTCCATCGAGAGTCAAACCACTACCTCTCTGCTCCTAGCCAATGGTGCTAATCTCTATATCAGCATTTATCTTGCAGGATAGATGCTATAGAAACGAAAAAATGATGCAACCAAAACAGGTTTATATTGCAGGACACAGATATAACGAAACTCTTCCATGAGCTCCTTATTCCATCTTGACCGGAATAATAAAGAACCATGCTTTCATATTTCGTAAAAAGAGCTCATTCTGCAAGGTAACATTTGCGAAACACGATGTACAATATAACGAAGCAAAGTGAGAACGTTGGAACACCTACTCCTCTATTTCCTGAAGAACAAACTTTATGATCATTTTTTTTTCTTTTCATTGCTCTACCAGGGTACGGAATAGTCGCTTTAAGAGAGGGCATAATTTTCATTGAAACGTATAGTAAAATATATTGACCTATGCCACTTTATTCTTTTAGAGTGTTCCCTATGGCAAGAACGTAGACAAAATATTGTGAGTATATAGGACCAATCATATATTAGACCACTTCAAACAAGCTGTGATCTTTCTATCTGGTCTCTGGAGTTTCTAAAAAAGAGTGAAATTTGATCATTTCTAAGAACCCTCCTATAGCATCGACTTTGACATTGAGATTTATTGTCTTTGAAATGTCAACTGAAAGTGTTCTTGTTTCCTGTTATCCGTTTGTTGTTACCTTGCAAGATGCAGGTTGAACAAAGAACTCTATCAAACGTGGCGTCAGTATTCTTATATTTGAGTCGAGATACTCACTTTTTGGTCATTGAAAGTTCGCCGGAAGTACACAGCAGTTCAGCACATGGTATGCTCATATTTTTATGGTGGCCATTATATATGGTAGTCCACCCGACGTAGCAGTTTCCTGTAATAAAGTTAAATTGATCGTGCTCATTGAGTGGCCTAAGATGGATTTCTTATCGTCCAAGCCGTTCTCGACATATAGGCTAATAGTGCTGATAGATGGTTCAAATGATGTACTTCTGTAATTTTGAAATATCAACCTGGGTATGATAAACCACGTTTATTAGCTTGAGTTTCCCAGCAGTGATTGGTTCAATAGCATACACGATCAGCAAGGCATATTCAAGGATATAATTCACCAGTAGTCACTACGTCCTGCAGCCTCGGCTAAGTGGTTAAGGCTTTGACTACCGTTCCAAGTGCCAGAAGTTGAGTCCGGCAGTAGAGTCGTAGGTAAATGGAGCCGAAACAGGTAGTCCACGTTCTTTATGATGTTAGTGTTCGTAAGGAAATTTAGGTGGTGGAATTTGCTGGATCTCTCTGCAATGGTGTCCCTTATACCAAATGCTGCCTTGTGCGTTCACTTTCATCAAGCCACCAACTATTAAACTGTTCCAACTATTAAATGTAAGAGTACATAACATCATTGCAATAACAGAGTCATAGTTCTTCATGAAACCATCATCCCTAAATTGTTAGCCAAACATTTCTCTTGCCTTTTCAAATTTGTTTCAGAGAAACATTTCATTGACACGTAAAATGACGTCACAGATTCAGCCGGTTTTGACGGTATCTTCAGTTCAAAAGAGGGTGGATATTTCTTATCTCCTTCATGCATGATATAGCTGATAATAATTTGTATCGATAATAACCAATTGTTGCAAACTGCAAACTATGAATAATTGTCCTCCAAACGACTATCAAATAGCGAAGAAATTTTATGACATCCCATCAATATCTCCTAATGCTGTATGATTAATGAATTCAGATAAGGAAATTCTTATTGGTAAACTTCATGTATGTTTACAGTAACAAAATGAAACAGTCGTTCTTTCATTCTAAGAATGCGTATTGATGATAGTCTTGTAGGTATCAAAACCCAATTCTTTCAGCAGCATTCAATATATTTGTTATCGTCTTTCACCTACAAATTGAGATGTTAAGTCAAAGTCAAACACCGTAAAACTTTTATGAGAAAAGCAGCTACATCAGCACCGTCATTAAAGGTGTTAAACCTTACTATAGGCGGCCACCCGACATATATAGACCTGCTTTATTGCAGCCTAGCAACGTGTCGGTCTAGCCTGGGGGCAGCGTGCTTCACTCTTCAGCCAAAATTAATGGTTTATTATCATTCCACCTTCCATAGCGCAACCCTTGTTAGCAGCTCTTTCGAACTTTGTGATAGTTTGTTGTCTCGCTAAGCCACATAAGCTATAGAATAGCCAGTGCCATAATTTCTCGCTCACAACACCGATATAGGAATTTATGAGCAGCTGAGTCTAAGGCATAGCGGTTCGTGGACACCGCAACTAAAAATAATGTCCTAAGGCTCAGCTCTGCAACAGATGTCGCCGCGCTAAAATTGATAAGCGTCGCGTTGTTAATAATCAGGCCCAGTGACAAACCAACGCTGATTGTTTTATTGAGAAAAAGAACAGCGAATAAGAACCAAACTGAAACTTTCTAGTGCCTCCGAATTAGTCTCATTATCAATGGCAACTTTCCCGGCCCAACGTAATTCCGTCTACTCAACGGTTGTGTCCCGCAGCTTCTTTCTCCTGACTGGTAGCTCTCAGCGAGTTAAACAGCGATCGTTACCGAGAGGTGTGTCTGAACGCACTCTAAAGGTAACATACAGTCACTGAAGGCAAGAAATGGTTACGGTGAAGGTAACTGAATAGCGTTACCATTATGCCGTCACTCCGTGGCTCAGTTGACGGCTGGCTTTGCGGCTATTAAGAAACAAAAACATCACATAATGCGACTTAAAGGAAAGCACACCACAGGCGAGACCTTATTAGCTTAATTTAACGTTGCGATTTAAAACAAACTCTTAAGAAAAGTTGCACGATTTATTAAAAAGAAATCACAAAACGTTCTTCTACAGGATTTGAACAGATGTTTCAATCGCTCAGTGATCAGGTAAGTTATGTCAATCCATTGCAGCACTGAAGCATCGAGTGCGGCAGACTTTAAATGCACTCTTATTCATTTTTACAATATTTCCGCTATCTGTCACCAGGTGACGCTCTTCAGAGAACCCTACCGTTGAGAGAACGGAATCACGCCCCGGCCCGCCCATCTTGTACTTCTAACCGTATTGAGCAATCGCACTGCTTAAACATCGTTGCAATACGGTCGTGTTTCCTATTTCTAGTGAGCGCGCAAATACACGCAATCAGAGAAATCACAAAGTGAACGTGGCGACGAAACGGAGAGGCACTCGATTAATTAGCAATCATTTTTAAGCCAATGTGACAAAGGGACAAGACGGATAAACTTCGCTATAAGGTTTGGAAAAACACTTTTAGCGAGCAAACATTATACTCAGGTAAAAGCAGTTCATGCTTTTTAGCGCCGAGCTGATTGCCAGTGATCGCTGCCCACCTAACTCTGAAAAATTTTGTTTGCCTATGTGTAAAACAATTCTCACAATTTGTAACAATAAAATAGAGCCCACCAGTTTATTGGAAAAGCAATATTATCGCTATTATGAGTGGAGCCGTCGTTGCGAACATGGATGGTTAAAATTCAGGGACAGGCGTCTTGCAGGCCTTTTTTGGTTGGTGACATGGTTTGCACGTGGCTTGGCAGGGAAATGTTTTTGAGACCGTCCTTTTTACGTGCTAGCCTGATGATGGTCAGACGTCCCGCCACCTTCCCCTCTTCCCCCAGATCCGCTCATGTCCCATGTTTCCGAGAAATAATCTTTGCGCCAGCGAACACGCGCTCTAATTCCTCCGTGTTCGTACCCTCTCCCCCGTAATCTCATTCGGGAGGAGGATGTATCTGTGCACCGGATTCGAGCAGGAGCGGCTCTGACCCCTTCTGTGCGTCATCGGTGGCGTCACCAACGCTTACAAGTCACCGAAAAGTGCCCGCATTGTGGTGCTTCACCGGAACTGTGCGATACGAAGCACCTATTATGGACCTGCCCAGGTACGGCATCCGTGAGGCAGTGCTACTTACGGAAAGTAGGTCTGCGGTGGGACCGTGAATGTGATTACAGGAAGTGGAAGCTGAGCAATCAGTCTATGGACAACCTGTGCGATTATTTAAGGGAGACCTGTTTGCGCTCTTCCTTCTAGTTTCCTCCTACTCCCGCTCCCTTCTCACTATGCCTAATGACAAACTCCTGGAAAAAAAAAGCTTGATGTAGGATGAAGTTTGCAGTCGGCATGGCAGAGCACTGAATGGACGGCTGTTTTTATGACGAGAAGACACCTCACATAGTTTAAAAATTAACAGGATTTCCTAACTTGAACATAACATTTCATATAGAAATTGACAGATCCTTGGATGCCGAGCCCGACACTCCACTCCTACGCCATGCCGACACCATTGTACTGCATGATTAAAGTCGCAGTTTACAAACGTATCACTGTTCCAACTTCACAACATACATCACCAGCCTTCTCGCTGGTCGTTGATGACAGGTCAGATGATCAGGCAGTGATTCGTGCGGCGACGGTACGTCTATGGCAAGACATTCGACGGCGCTTATCGCATGAATTTGAGGTCTGGCCACTAAGACGCCGTACTTTGCTAGCGACAATGTATGATTAACTATATAGTTGCGAAAGGTGAAACGTAGGTCCTATATAGCTATGTCTCGTGGCCTAGGAAGACTGCACAATGCAGAATTATTGATATTGCACTGTTAACTTACAGTTGTGTATACTGTAAGGCGCATTTTATCCCGCAAGGGGTGGCCCAGTGATTAGGGCGCTTGACTACTGACCCAGGGATTTGGGAGCAAACCACGGCTGCCGCGGCTGCTTTTCACTAGAGGCGTAATGCGAGTGCCTGTGTGCTGTGCGATATCAGAGCACGTTACACTACCCGAGGTGGTCTAAATTTGCGGAGCCCTTAACTACAGTGTCGCTTTCAGACATTAAAATCCAAAAATCGAAACCAACTGCACTTTAAGGTGTAGGTATTACAAAGAATGTTCAAAATCATACTTCATTTTCTAAGTTTAACAAATGCTTTTTAAATTAATTCAGCGTTCTGAAGTGTCTCACTAAATTTAGATTTCTGTATAAAATGTTTATTGTACTTAGATCTACTTCTCACCCAATGAAATAAATAGGCTATTTAAGGTTGAGTCGACGTTCCCTGGACGAACTCTCTTTAACCGACACTGAAGAATTCTAGACACTATATAAGTATCGCGCACTGTGGAATGTTTGTTAGGACACATTCACAAAAATGCATCAAACGCGTCTAGTGTGCTATCCGCACATGCAAAAGAGAGAAATCGTTTTTAAAAAATGCAGGTAAACGTCTTGATTCAATGCAGAAAGCATTTGCGCAAGAGCAGCGTTTCTGTACGCATCAGATGTTCAATCTTTAGCGCGCCCAGGTTTACGCACTCAACGTTAGAACATTGCGGCGTCATTTCAGGATAACACTGCCAGCATTAGCCGACCAAGAACCCTTTGTGGTTTCTTGTTGGGATATCTATTTTACTTACTTTTTAATGATACGCGATGTGCTACTTTCTCTTTACATGAATAACCGTGCTTTGAAGGCGAAGTTGAGGCTGTAATTTAGAGCTTCTTTAAGATAGAAGCACGATTCTTAGCAGTCAGAGCCGAATGGCACATTATCTTCTGGTACATTCTGATCTGCACAATAAGGGGCATATTTTGTGATGACAACTAAAGTATTCTTTAAGCTTCGCGATGTTTTTCTTTTTTTTTCGTAGAAGACCAATATATGACAAATTATAATCAATTTGCGAATCTCTTACTGGCACCTATGACACGGTAGAAAAACGAGTGTTAATTTCCACTGGTTTATACTTCTAATTTTTTACCTAGCTGCTGCAACTTTGTCCGATTCTTTTCTAGTGTGTTAACTCGGAGAATCGCTAGGGCAGTGCACTAACGAGAATAAATTTTATTGTAATATTTGGCTTGAAAACGATTTCATGTGTATATATAGGAAAAATAAGTGAGAATAGAGCTATCGTTGTGAGCGGTGCAGAAGTGCAAGTTTATGCATAATTCTGTATTGCGCTAATACTGTATTTAACTCCAATTATTCTCAACAGGGATGCCATATGGCTAGTTACGTTCTTGTTTGGACCAAGATGATGATATGAGAGTTAAATGACACAGTCCGTCGAATATATATTTTCTAACTTTAGACTCAATAAGCTCACCATTTCGCCTATTTACCTCTATGGTTAATTGCCATTTTGCCCAAATAACAAAGCAACAACGACCCGGAGGAGGCTGAGTGATGCGTTGGAGCCTAAAACCAATGCGGTGGCTTTGGGGTTGAAAGTCTGCCTGGCATTCAGGAGGTTCCAAGTCCAACTGCCAGCAAACTATAACGTTTGCTTAATAAAACACCGCTGAGAAATGTAACTTACTTGAGCCCCACCTTCCTTCACAGTGTAGAACTACGGAGTCAAGGAAAATAGCGAGCAAGAAAAATACTGCTTGCATCTCGCCACTGTCCGTGAGAAACAATTATCTGCAAAACTACGGTGTAGATTTAGCCACGTCGCTTATTTGTACCCTGGGTCTTGAATGACACATTGGTCGCCATTCAAGCAAGGAAGTTGAAATAAGATAAAGATATGCCATGGCTGTGCCAGGCTGCAGCACGAAGCATTTTAATCATATTCTATTTGTTGACAACAAAAATGCGCATGGAACTTTGCTCATCAACCTTTCTGGGATTTTTTGTCATTTCAATCGCCATTGAATTGCCAGTGGCATTGAATTGTCGCTCAAACATTTTCCATGTCATTACGAGTTCTAATTTTATGGTATTTCGTAGCTATAAAGGTACTCTCGCTTTCAAAAGTGTAAATTTGCCCGATAAAGGTCTTGCGTCTCTGATTCCGGCACCAAACAAGAAACCGCACATTCAAATGGAGTAAGGCCGCCCAAAGGTGCTGTTAGAGCATATTTTTTTTTTCATAGAATTGGAACTAAAAACAAGTTGCTCCAGATATGCTGTCAAGAGAAAACGTTTGTTATCCTGGAGTGGATTACTATATTGTTTATGCATTTTCTTCATTTCATAACATGTTAGATCTTTATTTCTTCGAAATTGTTTTTTCCTGCGTAGGGAAACCTTGAGTACCAGATAGCCCTCATCTGGCTCTCAATTTGTTTCGGTTCTATTGAGAAATCTGATTATAGTCTTTTATTAGCTGTTTGTTTCATCTCAGGAAATTCAGAAAAAATGTCAAATTCAGAGAGCAACAATTCGGAAAAACACATCGCAATACCGCCGCAATGTGAGCTTCTTGCTGCGTGAAGGCTGACGTGCAAAGAAGGATCTGCGAGGCTGCTTACTACCTGAATACGTGTTCCACCGTTTTAACGACGCCAACCTACAGATTACAGCTTCTGATAACACAAATGGTTGTATAAGGACACCCAACAAGTACTACACGCTCCTCTTTAACCGACGTTGATCAATAACCAATCTGTCTAATGAGAACTGACTTTCAAAGCAACGAGCTGGAGGTTTTATTAGCAGAAAAAACCAATGAGTTTTCACTGCTTTCATGAAAACAGTCGGCATTAGTTTCAAATGTTTCAAGACCCCTAAATTGTTCGCTGGAGAGATAGGTAATCTTGTGGTTCAGCTTATACCATACTTCAACAAAACGTTGTCCAAATTGTTGCCCGGTTTTGCAAGCTCATAAAAACAAGCTCTCAAGCTCTTTCAGATGATTTTCTTTCTTCAACTTCGCCAAATAGATCGCACGGGGCTCCAGCTGTTCACGAAGATGTAAAATGCCTGACATGCTGGGTTAAGTATTTAAAACATTCAGCCACACCCGAGAGGCTTTCAAATGGAAGAGCATCAGCAGTTATGTTTGAATGATGAAATTATGTTTTTTAAATATGACACCGTGTATGAATTGGCATATTCTTTATTTGATTTTACCTCATGTTTAAACACACTAAACTTTTTACAGCATTAACATTCTCTATCGATAAACATTCGATTATAACAGCTTTATTCGTGGTCAAACATCAACACTTATCACTCTTATTACTTTCTTCAATGATTACAGCTTCTTAACAACACATCTTTTGACTACTGCAGAGACTGTGTGGTGGTCGGTGAAACTGTTTGTGATAGAGCAATTTTTTTCTATTTTCACACTTCCCCCACGATTAGCAAACTTCGGAAACACTAAGTCTAAAGTAGTTCCCCATTGCATCATGAGCACATGGGGTCGGAAGTTGTCCTAAGTCCCAATAATTTTTCTCAGGCAACCAAATGTGGCTCCGAGGTTTAGAACGGGAGTACCAGGACTCGATCCCAATCGCGGAGGCAGCGTTTCGATAGAGCCAAAACACAAAGGAGTCAGTGTGCTGCACGATGTCATTATAATGTAATATACTTGGTTCACAGGAAAGGAAAGGCGCAGTATCGGTCGCGCTTGTTCGATGGACACCACAATTACTCCTTAATAGAATGAAGGAAGGTGGGAGTGAAAGTGGAAAGAGAGAAATAGGAGACAGTGTAGTGCAACGGAGTAACTCCGACCACCTGCTGATCTTTAATATGTGCTGACATCGCACGGACGCTTCTCTGTTTCGCCTCCATCGAAACGGAACATGTCAAAACATCTCCAGGTGATCGAAATTATCACAATTCCTCCACGATATCACCTTTTGCGCTCTTTCTTCTTTGACTCCCACTTTCCTCTCTTCTCTTGAGGCGCGGTTTAGATGTCCACTTGTGACAGATGCATGCGACTTTACTTTTCTCTAAACCAATTTAACAATTTATTATGACGACAACCGCAGGCTATACCTCGTATTCTCTCACACATTTCAAAGCTCGAACTGATTACAAATTTTTGTGCGTTAACGCAATGAACCGCTTAACACCGGGGCGAAGATTTGATTACCAGTGTTTACGCAACAGGTTGGAACCCATGGTCCAGTATTGACTCTCAATCAATTTGTCTCCTGCATCCGTTCAAAATTAAAAATTTACCAGCACACTGTCGACAAACCGAGAGAAACCAGTAACCGTGAGAAGTCACAAGACATGCTCTTAAAGCGCGTTTTGCAGCCTGAGCTGGATCTCTTCTTCGGGACATTCTTTGGGAGACAATTACTGCAGCAATAAAGAACCTTTAACACTCACCCGTGCTTTAACCTTTCCTCTTTAACTTGTCTCTCTTATCACTCCCGGACGAACTGAACCGTATACCCAATCTGTCCCATAAGTTATACGCCGGCGACATAACATTGTTGGTCACATCGGGAAATGACGCAGGAATAGAAGAAACCCCACAACCAGCAGTGGACACCAAACTATGGTGTTAATCAAAGTCAAATGCTTTGCGTATATCAAGGAAGATTGCCACTGTAAATAATTTGCGTTCAATGTTTTCTATGAGTCTTTCCTTTACATACAATGGAGCTAACTCAGTTGACTTATTTTTCTGAAATCCGTACTGGTATGGTGAAATTATCTTTAATTTATGTAGAAAGTTGAAAGTCGAAAATAAATAACACGGTCTATAATTTTCGAAAAGGTAGACAGCACAGATATCTTTCGATAATTGTTCATATTCATTCAAATTTGTTCATATTCAAATATACATAGGCTGTAGGTGATGCATGTAAAGTGTTTTTGCGCTAGCATTCAAACTGATGGAGTAATGGGCGATTAGGGCTCGAGCTTCTCCTCATAGCATTAAAGTTCTGCGGAGAAGCACGGTGATGACGTCACGGACGGTAATATTTGTGATGTTCATTGCCTTCGCCCAAGTCCTGCTGCGCCTTTTCTGACGGTGCTAATAAACATTTCTAGGACTTTTTTTTCGGCAGCCTTGTTTTTATTGCTTCAAATCAAGTGCGTCTATGCAGGAAACGTACCGGTTATATGGGTGCCCGGTCACCAGGGGGTGGAGCGGAACGAGACCGCTCACGCGGCTGCTCGAGCGTTCCTCCCACGGGGTTCCGCTCAATCCTCCGGTTCTACTGAGGCAACCATACCAATCCCGCTCATAACTTATGCAGACATTACAAATTATTTACGCCTCTGCAGGAGGGCACTCCGGGGACCCGCCAAAGGTCTCGACAGATCTGAGGAGTGCCAACTTAGACGGCTCCAAACCGGGTGTTTTCCAAATCCCGACGTACTAAATTACATGGACCCCACGTTCACGGGTAGATTTAAATTCTACGGGCAGTATGCTGACTTATACCACATGGTGTGGGCCTGCAAGCAAAATACAAACCTAAAAGCAATAAAACAGCCAACTAGGGAGGGCTGGTAGGCGGCCCTGTCCTGCTCGGACCTAGAGGCGCCTTGTTTCCTGGCTCAGAGAGCTCGGGCAGCGGCGGCGGCCAATGGCGTCCCGGAATAGGGTCTTCCACTCCAGCTCCACAACCAAACGCACTTCCCTTCCCAAATCAAATCATCATAAATAAATGTTTTCTCCTCCTCCTCCGGTACCATCAATGACGTCATCATGCGTCCTCCACCCGTCTTGGGCAGTGCGGTGAAGCCTGATAGCCGTCGTGGTTTTAATCGATAATTGCGCCGTTGTTTCATATGCTAGCGCCAAGATATTGCGCATGATTTAAATGCTGCCTAAAATCATTCAGCCGTTCGAAACTCACCGAAACCTAAAACCAATGCAGCTTCATTTTAAAGAACCCCATGTGGTCAAAATTTCCGCAGCTCTCCACTACGACGTCTCTAATAGCGTGAGTTGATTTAGAACGTAAACCCCCGAAATGAAACCAAACCAAGTTATTGCTGCTAAAATGAGACGAACCTTAGTCTGGGAACTCGATCACGCTAATATCCTTCCCAATTTCTCATGATCACGAACCGTAGTTTCCGAAGGCAAATAGTTCTGAAATATTTTCACGTAGCCATTTTAGAAACAGCATGAACCAAAAGAAGAAATCAGAGATCATGAAGTCAAGTACTCCTTGTAAATAAGGCACAAATAAAATGCGATTATGGTAGTAGCTAGTTGCAGCGAGACTAAAGGTTAGAGAATATACATGGCTTAAGAACGTTGAATAGATTACTGAAAACAACCACAACAACGGCTGATGAAATAGAAGGCGAACCAAACACGATACTGCGGAGGCAAGAGGGGAAATCAACAAATGCGCGCGGAAACTTTGGTGGGCAGGAAGGAATTACTCATAAGGTTAGCGATTGCATCATTGAAAGGGATATAACGGCGTACCTGAAGGTAAGAAAAAGTTCATTTTCAACTGGTCTTCAAACAACACGCCATTTTTATCTAGATACAAAGTTCAGGCCAAAATGTAGGTAATAGAAGCATTTAACATTGTGCAATATAGCGACAAAAGCGTGAGCACGTCTTCTGTCTCAATGTTCCCGAATAAAATATCTTCTCTAGAACGTCATTTTCAACCTTCCTTTTTCATTTTCGAGCTGATTAGGTACCGTGTTAAACAACGGCGTTATTCCTGTACTTGCATTTACCTTTTAATCTACATTGCATATTTTGTTGCTCAATTCTTATCTTTAATGTCTGTGTCTGCGTCAGATGTTTTTAATTTCAAACCTTCGTTTTATTTATTTCATCTATTTGCGACTCCGCCGTTTATACAGTTCTGTCACATTATAGTTCCTCACTTCTGAGCTTATTCTTGCTGACTTTGAGTTGAGTTCCTTCGTTCAGCCTTGTCCGACTCTTCGTGACCCTATGGACCATTGCACGCCACGCTTTCCAGTCTCTCACTATCTTCCTAACATCACATAACTTCATCTGCAGCGCCTCGAGGATGCCATCTAACCATCGCGTTCGCTGCCTACCCCTTCTCCGCTGACCGTCAACCTTTCCAAACATCAAATCTTTCTCCAGCGACTACTCTCTTCTCATCAGATGACCAAAGTAGCTGAGCTTTAACTTTATAATTTGACCCTCCAATGAGCAGTCAGGATTTATTGTCGACAATAAAGAGTTTTAGCTGAGCGTTTTTACGGCCAGCGGAGCGGAGCGGGCGAGCGGATACACCAGCGGAGAGGCGCGCGAGAAATGAGTTTTAGCCGGGAGGATCGCCCATCTTCTCGAGCGCAGTAGAGGCGCTTACTCTGCTGCTCCACCTCTCGGTCACAATTCGAGTTAGAATGAAAAGAATACCAATTAAGCCTGCTAATAATGCGCCGAAACTGCTTAGTAAAGGTAGATTCTGTGTTTTTAGTTAATTATTTGTTATATTTTGTGTTTTATATGCACAAAAGAGCAGTCTGTTAAAGAGAATTAGTTCGCCAGTTCTAGTCAAATCAAGCCGAAACAAAAGTCAGCTGTTTTCTCGCGCATTCGAGAATTGGCGGCTGCTACTGCTGTTTGAATCATGCCGAAGAGCACACTACAGGACCCGCTGCTGCTGTCGCAACTGATCTTGACCGAAGTTGGAGATGGGCAGTGCCTGGAGGTATTTGGTGGACACGATGTGAGCCACTTTGAGTGCGCGGACTTTTGAACATTGATACGATAGACGATGGTGTCTTTAGGACGTATTTTCGTTCGAGAAGGAGCATATACGCAGACTTCAGCGGGCCATGTGCATACCCGATAAGGTCGTAACTGCGCAAAGGGTTGCGGTTCCCGGAGATGAAGCCCTCTGCATTACCCTTCGACGGCTGGCAGATCCGAACCGGCTGTGTGGTCTTGAAGATCTTTTCGGGCGGCACAGTTCAACGATATACTCACTGAAGAACGAATTTATGCGCCATATCGACGAGCGGTTTTTCTCTTGCTCGACGATGTAAATAGCCATTCTTGGCTCAGTGTCGAAACGCTGGAGAAATTCTCGCAGGTAAGTTGCAATTACAGCAGAATCAATGTCAAGGTTGTGAAAAAAAATGTCTTAATCTAAAATTTCACTTACATTTTGAGGCTGTTCAGCCAAAGGTGCCCCACTGACAAACTACTGGGGTTTCATCGATGGTACAGCAAGGGCAATATGCCGACCATCAAGGAATCAGAAACTTTACTTTAGTGGCCACAAGCGGTTTCATCCCTTGAAGCTGTACCGACAGAACGTGCCGCATATCTATAAAGCTAGTGCGCTTTTGGCGAACTGTCATACATGTTTGTATGATGCCCCGGAATCGCATTACTTCGGTCTTGATCCACCAGATCTTGAAACTTACCTTACTCCTCGGTACTTTTACCACTCACAAATCTTTCTGAAATGTGTTTTATTTATGCACAAAATGTACAGCATTTAACCAGGACAGTTTTCTGGGTATTCATGTCAAGCGCGGTTTGCGCTGAAGAAATGAAAAATGCTCGAGTCTGTTCTTTGAATATCCTCTGCACGTTCTCTAGCAGCTTCTCATGTTCTCTGTTATAACGTCTCACTTCAAACTCTTGCTTTCTGTCCTCCAAGTCCAACCTGCTCTCGTCTAGAGCGAGACGCTGCGCTTCATTTTCAACTTTTTATTTTTCAATTTCTTGCGCTTTTCTGCGTATAGCTCATAGTCGTTTCTTTCTCGCATGGTGATCAGCTGAAGCCCGATGCTCTGTAACCCTCGGGTGCCTGCAAAAAAAAGACAAACAGCTTTATATCAACCTTAAATTCAGTTGAGCTTCTCCACTGGAGCAAAATAGTCACATATACATGTTTCTACCAGACGCAGTCAGTTGACATGTGACATTCGCGGATAACCGGAACTTTGTATACAGAACGAGTACCACAATATGTACACATTGTACAAAAATAAAATAGACTGTTATGAGGACAGTAAACAGTTTATGACCCTTGTGTTTCTGCTTATGTGCCATTTTTGTTATGTCTAACAGAGTTCCTCTTGATATGTAGCCTGTGTACTGATTGGCAGAATATTAATGAAGACATCATTTCTTTCTGTGGGTTTTTAGGATCCTATACAAGCCAGATTGCAAAGTACAGGTGGAAAGAGAAGTTTCTTGGCCGTGTGAGAGACAATAACGATTGCTTTTGTTTTATCCACCAAGTATGTCAAGCCTACAATAAGGCAGGAAAAATACAAACAAACGCACGTTCGGTGATCGGTGTTATGTTAGAGTAATGTGACAGATAAACTAGAATCGCTAATATTTCCGTGAAGCCAGTTGAATAGCTTTTTGAACGAACACAATTTAACTAAGGGAACAAAATGTAGCGCACCAAGACAAGGACAGAGAAAGAAGACACACACAGCGCTAGCTTCCAACTAATGTTTATTCAAGGAAGAAAGCATGGTTTGTCGGCTCATTGCTGTGTTTGCAATTGTATTCCTTTCCTGAAGAAAAGTATGGTTTTAAAAGTGCGCAAAAACCGGTTAACGCGTGAAATAGTTGAAGCTGAATGGATTACTTTTTTGAAATATGATTGTATAAGTAACCCTTCTGTCGCGTTGTTGCCAAAGGAGATTGCGTTCTGGCTGATATGACTTGCTAGCGCATGTTCTTTTGGCGCATGTGATACGCGGTGGTATAAAACCATGCTTTCTTCCTTTAATAAACATTAGTTGGAAGTTAGCGCTGTGTGTGTCTTCTTTCTCTGTCCTTGTCTTCGTGCGCTACATTTTGTTCCCTTAGATCATGTACCAACAAGCCCAAGTATCTACCCTTCACAATTTAACTGATTGAGTGCGCAGATGAACGCAGCGCCTTTCAATAGAAACTAAAAAGAAAAGGAAAATCGACCTCGGCTGCAACAGCAAGGCGCCTTCAAACATCTGTGGGTATACGAGCCGCGTACAGAGTCCTTGCGGTGAAGGCGCTAAAGTGTGTTGAAAAACGATCTTGGAACAGACACGGCGGCCCGACGAGCGCGCCAACAAAGCTCTCACCCCATTCAGTGGTTGCTGTGAGGTTTCGAATGTCTCTCCCGAGCGGTGACCGAAACCCGAACAGATGCGCAGCGCCTAATGTTAGGCGGTGGGCTTGCCGATAAAACAGCTCACACGGCAGTTGCTTTGTTCTAAAGTAAACGAAGGCACTTTCCACACAACAGTAAACGGCAGCCCGCATTCGCGTTTCACGCTTTATAACGCATAAGTGCTGCTTTTCTTTCCTGCTGCTGTATCATCGAGAAATATATATTTTTTTTTATCATTCATCGAGGCCGGCCGCGCAGCGGCACTGAAGGTGATCGACTAGGTTAAAGACTGCATAATCATTCTCTCATTTTGCGTCAATTGTATTTCTAAGCACTGGCATTACACGTTTTAGTTGTGAAAAAGTAAAACTCACCTTTTAAGGTTCTTGACGTCCTGCTGTCGCCAGCATATTAGTAAATCCACGCTGTCTTTTGCTCCGCGCAGCGTAAGTTCGCGGACCATCACATGGTTCACGATGCGCCCAACATCGATCCATTTTTATTGTCATCTCCAACACCAAACGGCCTCGTCGCTGACACCTCACGCAATAGACACAAGTCTTCCTCAGCGTGAAACACCTCCGGCTTTTCTTAACTTGTAAAGGGGCCTGAGCTGGGGGCCGCCGTCGACAACGAAGCAGCGCCGGTGGCTATGCTGACGGCTGCCATCTTGATTACCCATAAACGCCCGCGCGCTCTTACGCACGCTCGCGCGCTGCCGATCGCTCCGCTAGCGAGGGCTCCCCAGCGGGGCGTAAGCTGAGCGTCGTAAAAACGCTGGCCAGCCCAGCGACGTGCGCATGCGCAGTGGCATCTCCGCTCATCCGCTCCTCTCCGCTGGCCGTAAAAACGCTCAAACTCTCAAATATCGACTGCATTGATCTTCTGGCCGTCCAAGGAACTCTCAAAAGTCTCCGCCAGCACCACAATTTAAATGCGTCAATTCTTCGGCGGTCAGCCGTCTTCACAGTCTAACTCTCGCATCGATACATCACAACTGGAAAGACCATAGCACGAGTTATACGGATCTTGGTTGGCAGTCTAATGTCTCTGCTCTTTACTAGGCGGTCAAGGCTAGCCATGGCTCTCTTTCCCAGAAGTAGGCGTCTCCTAATTTCATGACTGCAGTCTCCTTCCGGAAAATCTTGGAGCCCAAGAAGAGAAAATCTGTCACAGCTTCCAGTTCTATGTCCCTTGACCTTAAATAATTATCAGATTATCGAAACTTGTCCTCATAAATATATGCCCTAAATAATTATCAGGCATTTATTTATTAGAAAAAGTTTCACTTTCGGCCTCTCCGAGTACGAATGCACGGTCACGTAAAATATGCGAGAACGCCACACAACGGCTGCTTATTGGGAGGACTGGTCACGTCGACACAGAATCCAAATACGCATATATGTAGTGTTTTGTCGTCTGCTTGCGATCGCAAGCGCATGAAAATATCATCATCAAGCAGCGCTTCAATATGACTTGCTCCTATTGCTCCGACGTTATTTCGGCCATTATCGTGGAAGTTACTGACATTGTTGGGCAATATAATTTTGTTCCGCTAGCCAACGTGAGAAGCGACGAAGCAGGAAGCAGCAGCCACGAAAGTTTGGTAGGATGAAGTGCTGGCAATATGAACTGATAAGACATCTTGAACACCTTGGGGATGCTGCTCTCTCAGCCCTGTTTGACAGCGCTATACGCAAAAGCATGAGCAATCACTTAGGGCAAAAGGGCGAAGAAATGCCGGGATAATGAAGCATAAGGCATTATGGAGATACAACAGGTATCAGGTGTTAAGGGGTACTTGGAAAGCAATTATGGTGCCCGGACTTACTTTCGAAAATGCGGTTTTGTGCCTAAAAGCTGAGGCACAAAACCGCCTCAGCTTTTAGGCACACCGCCGTAGACATCAGAAATAAATCAGAGAGCCGCCGGAGGATTAGCACTGGGTGTCCACGGCAAAACTACAAATCAGGCGCTACCGGGAGTTATGGGTTGAGCATCTTTCGAAGTACAGGAAGCTCAGAGCAAAATATTATATCAGGAACGCCCGAGGAAATTGAACAGTAACAGGTGGGCAGCTAAAGTATTTCAATACCTATACATAAAAAGCGTTTACTCACAATGGAGGAAAAGGAGTAGGCAACCAGCCGCTAAGTATGCAGGTCACAAGGATGAAATAATGAGCTTTAAGCAACAGGTGAAAAACACAAAAGGTGAAAATTAGCTAAATTCTACGGAAAAGAAATTGAGTGCGGAACTATATATTGTCACGTAGTGGTGACGAGGTCGACGACATAAATGAAGGGGTCGATGATTGCACTAAAGAAACTATTTATTTGGGCTGACTTGCGCCCGCAAAAGAACTAAGCAACTCGGCGGCGGCGATAGAAACAAACGTGCTCCTCGATTGTCCAACAAAGAATGCCCGTCACATTCGTCAACGCTCAATTTAAAGGCTGCACATAACAATCTAGATAACGTTGCAAACAGCTACCAGCACGGGCTGGAACATTGTGGAAAGACACCCGAGTGGCCGGAACCTTCGAGACAGATCTCGGTGCATCTTGCGCAACAACAAAACTGATAAAGGTGTGACTCAAGACATCGAGCATTAACAAACAAAGATTACGGAACTGATACGCGGTCCGGCGGCTGTTAAAAAACAACAAATACAGTTTTGAAGGTTTCGCGGCAATATTGAAAATGGAAAAGGCAGGTCAGGAAGCAAGCTTTCTTTGATAACTCATGACGCAGTGCCCAACTTTTTGAAACTAGATAAAGATGCCAGCTGCAAAAAGAAATATAACCAAGAAAATGACACGTGTGCAGTAAGCGGTAAATACATAGAAACAACTGAACACCTGATATTCGAATGTGACAGTATCCATCCGGAATTCGATGCAGGCGCAGTCCCTCTTCTTGAGGCCCTGGTGTTTAGAGATACTTGTGGCCAGGTGAATGAACCTGCGGTGGAAGCTTGCAAAAAATGATTGGGAGTTTGGTGGCTTAAAAGTAGAAAAGTAACATAATGTTAGTAATGTAGAAACAAAAATTCAATAAGTAAAATGTTGGTAAAGTTAACCTACTTAAAACGTAATTAAGATATAAGAAAAAAAAAATGAGCATGATAGTAACTGCTACCACCCCGTTTCAAAGGGGACGCTCCTATATTCCATCCATTCCTTAAATCCATCCAGGAGCGCACTAGCAGCCTGCGGGGCAGGAGAAAAAAAGCTGCTTTATATAATAAAAAAGCTCGAGATTGCCTCCAAATACATGCGGTATATGGCCTGAGGTGCAAGGACAGATATATATTTCATACCCTGCATCGTCACTTTCACTAACGTTTTCAGCAAGAAAATGTTTTTTCTTCCGTGACTGCTGCCAGAAACGAAACCAGAATTTAACATAGCATTTTTTTGCGCCGTATGCAGTGCCTCAGATAATGTATTTTAGATCAAGAGTAGGTAAATCGCACGTACCTCAGTTGGCGAAAAAACGTTGACGTGCTGAATAAACTTCGTTTAATGCTATTCAAAAGGTAGCATTACGGAGGGTGCAGCTAGGTTTGGTCGTAGTCAGTCATTCTGAAGCACTTTTTTCTGAATAGAGAAATTAAAAGGGCAGCAGATAAATAACAAGGCAATGCAGCTGAACTATTTACAAGGATTTTTCTTCCGGCGATAGGTCGCTGTATATACCAAAGATTGGCATACACTGAGAAGAATAAATAAGATTCGTCAAAGAATTCTTTCGAATGTCTTTGGTTGCTTAACATTATTGTTTCTGTTTCGGATTATTTAGACACTCTAATAATGCGACGGAATCCTCAAAATCAGGCGTATTTAGATAGATGTGCAGTGAGAATATGCAATGAATGGTGAGGATATTTTTCAGGGCATCGCGCAGCGCAGGGCATCTTGGTAATTTCAGAGCGTTTTATCTGTTCGTATGTCATTGTGTCGCGTGTGAAGGTAGACGGGAGGCTAGAATTCTTTACTAGTCCTTAAATATCATTACTCCACTTTTCCGATCTATCGATGCGGTTTTAGTCGAAATCACGTCCTCCCTTTTTTAACTAATTGACAGGAAGCCACAAGTTAACCTGCAATCAATTATATGATATTCATTTGGTATCTGCATCACGTACGATGTTTTCCTCAATGTATGAGGCTGGTCCAGTGACGGCCCTTCTGGCGCATGTTGGGGGCCTTATAATTGACCTCTGGCTCTTCACGTCGCCTCGCTCTAATTGCGGCATCTGACTCGCTACCCATCTCCAAAGTTAAGTGCAGAGCTCGGCCTATTTTTGACAAAGGATAACATAATTAGTGCCAGATCAGTCATACTATCTTCATAGACCGGCGAAAATCTCTGTTGTACTTTGCTGACCTCGATAATAACTGCGACGTCAGCTGTTGGCGAGCCAGAGAAGTGGAACTTTGCAACGAAGGCGAGCACATGTGCCCCAATATATTCTAAGCCCCTCCCACCGTCCACATTTGGTGCGCTGTTTCCATGCACGATATCACTAACCGACCTCCATATAACAAATATTTTACCTTCCTCTGCCCAAAAACAGTGACCGAAGTGCTAATTTGCAGCGTTCAGAATAAAGAAATACTATTTCGCGTCTCATTTAGCATCCGCCTCCTAGTTAAGTTGAAGGTGAGTTCTGGATAGACTTTCGAACCGACTAAGCCTATATTCCCGATTGTATGCCGTTCATTGTAAGTGTAGGCACCGAGAAAAAATTGAGAGCCATATTATGCCTTTTCTTTACACAAAATACAACGTATAATAACTTTTAACACTTCGCCCATTCTGTTCCAGTCTGTTAGTGCTGAAGCACCGAGCCAATCTTTGCCGGTCTATGTGAAACAGGCCCGTGGTGCGACTTATTCTCTTTAAGCAGAGTTAAAGCGCTCTGCGTTCTTCTTTTTTGCTTTTTTCAGACAAAGTGGGAAGCTGCGCTCCCGTATATCGCGCCGGCGTATCGGCTGACTATTGTTGAGCAATAGCAGCACTGATGCCCCGGGAATGTTATTCTTTATATCCTGAGCATCGAACAAGCGAGAGAAGAGAGTTTTGTATTTGCTCTGGGCGTTTCAAAATTTGTTTGTATCCACGTATAGCTACAATAAGTTCAGTTCAGTCGTTCAGTCGTGTCCGACTCTTCGTGACTCTATGGACCATGTCACGCCACGCTTTCCGGTCTCTCACTATCTTCCTATCATCACACAACTTCATCTGCAGTGCCTCGAGGATGCCATCTAACCATCGCGTTCGCTGCCTACCCCTTCTCCGGCGACCCTCAACCTTTCCCAACATCAAATCTTTCTTCAGCGACTCCTCTCTTCTCATCAGATGACCAAAGTTGCTGAGCTGGTAGCTACAATATCACATAGATATTCTTTCAACGCGTATTTCATTCTCGAATAAAGGAAGATGTGAAAGCGTGAAAGATTAGCTTGTATGTGGGTGACGAAGGGTAATTATGCCTCATCCGGACAAAGCTTCTCTTACAACGAGTGACATTGTGGCGCAGTGTTTTAGCAGTGCAGAATCCTTGGTGTCGTGATCCAGATATTTTTCCCCTACCGTTAGAATTCGCCAATGTTTGATGGTAATTTGCTGGCATCATGTTTTCGGAACCTCTACCGCTTCTTCAATCATACTGTCATAAGCATCAATCAAAGTTCGCTTAAGTACGTGCATATTCAATATTGGTGTCCGTAACCGCTGTCGAAGTGAGCCCGGAACGTTGCTCGGTGCAGATGTCTTCGGGGCCATCTGTAAATGTTTTCTGCTTTTAGTGCTGCACAATTTCGCGAGGTCCAAGCAGGCCTTCAAGAGGTGCGTGACAGATACTTTATTACCTTATTGATAGGGCATGTAAAGATTAGTATGAATCTCAGGTGCGTAAAATTAGTAGGATATACAGAATGATAAATAGTGATTAGGGCAATTATAACAAATAATATTGAAATAATAGTGCGTAATAATTAGCTGGGGAAAAGAATAGGACATAACTAAAATAACAAGAAAACAAATAGAATAAAACCTTGCTGCGCGCCACGGTTACTGGCATAGGCGCACGCGCAACTGATACTGCTTGAGACTACGCCAGGATGGCGAATGAGCCGGGTCCTTCTAGTGTATAGGCCGAAGAGGCGCACCATGTCTGGCGGGCTCAGTTCGAACGGGGTGGAAGACGCTGCAAACGTAAACACACTGCCTAATATGTGTATATCCTAGAGCGCAACTAAATTGCAACTTAGAGCAAAAAAAAATCATATATCGGCCAACAGCTAAACCAAATGAAACCGTGCTGTCGCAAGTCTAACTTGATTCAACCTTAAGTGAAACCCCCCTAATTTTTTGAACGCTCGCGATCTACCTCAATCTAGCTTTGCTATCTGCGGTCTTAATGATGAAAAAAAGTGTACGCAGAGAGGGTATTTAGTTCAACAAAAATCGTTACCGCGTAGCGCTGTCGCAATATTCAATCTTTTGTTTCCTAAACGTTGCGACAAAACATGGGTAAATCTTCAAGTATGCGCGCACGCTTCGGTTTTTTCGAAGCCAGCCGAGTTCTTCAATTTGTGAAGCCGAAGCTTTCCACGCCTTGCTGCAACACGGGATTTCCAATCAAGCGTATACGTGCGCAACGCAATACTAATCTTCTTATATACAGTACAGGATCTGCATGTTCTAGCACAACGCATGTATGCTGAACGTCAGGCTAGGTATTTATGGTCTATCCTTTTTTTTTTATAGAGAAGGGAACTTTACAGTCCATTATATGCTACTTTATTTAGAAAAGAGATATTGATTTTAAACAAACTTACTGTCGATGCTCCAGCACTCCCTAAGATATGAATATTAACACACCTTCAATTTCTCCCGAACGGCGCAGCTGGCGCCACCAGAGTAGCGATTCCCTGTCTTCAATATTTCGTGTTGGGTGCGAACTACGATGATGAGAAGTTAGGCGTCGAAAAATGAAAGCAGGAGGAAAAAATGGCCGCGGTTTAGCTTCAGTTAAACCTAGTGTGAAGCCATAACTTAACCATGGGGACGCAGAAGCGGCAGCGGTGGCTATCCGTGCTGCTCGTAACGTCGGTGGCTAAGCGTGTCTTTCTAGCTGAATCGTTCTTCTTCTCTTTTCGAGCCGTTCTGTACGTTGTTGCTCAGCTTTTTCAGCATGTCGTTTGTTTTTTGTTTAGTTCACACCTTCTGAGCCTAGCTTCCTTCATAGATGCAGAGCTTGACTCGGTATCTCCATCGGCCGTTCTAGAATCGCTGTCGGATACTAAGCGGCCCCTTTTAGCTGCATCGTCCCTGGGACGCTTCTCAAGGCGCTTGGCACGTTCTTCTTCGGTCTCTTCTGCACGTCGCCTGCACATGGTTACATTCTAATGGTGGTCTCTGGCTTCCTTCAGCCGAGCCGGCTCGTCCATCTCTAGCCGTGGCTGCACGTCCAAACGCCTCTTTTATGCATGGAAATAAAAAAAACTAAGGAGGGAGTGCCACGTCAAAGTCCATCTCATGGTCGCGATAATTGGAACCAAACAGGGACAGAAACCCATTGCCAATGACAACAATCTCTTGAAGAACATCTTCAAATGGAGCTGTAAATTTTAGAACTACTGTGAAAAACCAAAAACAAAATAACATCTTTACGTTCTTACTTTGGTGAATTTTGGCTTCGAAATTTCTTTAAAGGAACACAGCACAGTTATTGAGCAGTAATTATAGTGCAGCCCAGCGGAACCTTCCAGAACGCCATGGGCTTGAGTACGGGAAAGTGGCGGTGCAGCGGTGTCTTCGTTGTATTGTCACACGGATGAAGGAAACGTATCCTTACGTCTTTTTCTTGCCCTTTGGAAGCGGCACACAATATTACCGCCGTTTCTAATGTGTCAGACGTAGGTGCACATCGTCGTGTTGGTTGCGGTAAACCACGTATTCTACAGAGCTTTTCGGGCGGTGTCGCTTCAGTGTTTAGTTCCGTCGCGACAAGCGGCGGCATGCACTGTTCGAACGGCGTCCGAACGCGTCGCTTTGGAAACTTTACTCGAGAGGAAAGCAAGCAAGCATTTATGTTCCTTTCTGGGCGGACGTGATATACTGCACAGCCTTCTTTCTGTTAGCTTTGATGTTAAGAAGGCATTTAATACTGTACACCACGACATTATCAGTGACAAAATGTATTGCTATGGGTTTGGTGGTACTTTTCAAATGTTACTAAGGCATTATTTGTCTCAACAGATGTTTGATTTGGGCTAGTTGGTAGCAGTTTCTTGAAGACATAGCGCAAAAAAGACGGGGACAACTAACACAGATGTAGACAGGACAGGCGCTAACTGACAACCTTATTTTTGAGGAAAACCGCAGCACAATTTATGTCAAAACTCACGTGACATTCAAGGGGCCTTATACTACGACCAGATACAGTTTAGCAAAGGGCGGCCGACAATCTTGACCCGGAAAAACCATAAAAGAAACAAGGGGGGCCGGAAAGCATTATCAACAGATTATATAAAACTCATTGTGAACTAAATACAACAGAGGGGGTGCGAACAACATCGTGGCCAAGGGACGGTGCCAAAGAACCCAACCACAGCAACGGGCGAGCCTAAAAGGGCCCAAAACAAGGGAAGTAAAAGCAGTCATAGGTCAAAACCAGAAAAAACGTGCGAGGCAAAAGCAGGGACAGAACTAAAAACAGATAAAACGTGCGAAGCAAAAGCAGCGTCACTACTAAAAACAGATAAAACGTGCGAAGCAAAAGCAGAGTCAAAACCTAAAGACAGACGAAACTTGCGAAGGAAAAGCAGAGTCAAATCTAAAAGCAGAACAGTCTGTGCGAAGAAAAAGCGGAGTCAAAAGCTAAATCAGACGATACGTGGGTGCTTCCCACGTATCGTCTGATTTAACTTATGACTTCGCTTTTGCTTCGCACGTTCTATCTGTTTTTAGTTGTGACTCTGCTTTTGCTTCGCATGTTTTATCTGTTTTTAGTTCTGACTCTGCTTTTGCCTCGCACGTTTTTTTTCTGGTTTTGACCTATGACTGCTTTTGCTTCGCTTGTTTTGGGCCCTTTTAGGCTCGCCCGTTGCTGTGGTTGGGTTCTTTGGCACCGTCCCTTGGCCACGATGTTGTTCGCACCCTCTCTGTTGTATTAAGTTCACAATGACTTTTATATAATCTGTTGATAATGCTTTCTGGCCCCACTTGTTTCTTTTATGGTTTTTCCGGGTCAAGATTGTCGGCCGCCCTTTGTTAAACTGTATCTGGTCGTAGTATAAGGCCCCTTGATTGTCACGTGAGTTTTGACATAAATTGTGCTGCGGTTTTCCTCGAAAATAACGTTGTCAGTTAGCGCCTGTCCTGTCTACATCTATGTTAGTTGTACCTGTCTTTTTTGCGCTATGTCTTCAAGAATTATGTGTCTCAGCGATCCCAAATGGTGGAACTTGGACCTGTGCAAAGCATAACTATACACTTATATAGTGGTGCTCTTCAGGGATCCATCTTATCTCCTCTCTTACTTTTTCTCCATGTTAATGACCTTCCCAGTGTTATAACTTTATCATAGATGTATCAATATCCAGATGACACCCTCATCTCAGCTAATGCAGATTTTTCGTGCTCACTCCGACAACTTGAAGAGGATATCACTATCTATATGAATGGTTTCAATATAACTTGATTAAAATAAACTACCAAAAAACTCAACTGATATGCTTAACAATGCACACAAACTAATCCCGAAAAACCCAGCGATTGTTTTGCACAGCTCCAGCTGCACTGCATGTTCTTGCTACCCCATTACATGTGTTCCGTCTGTGAAATATCTTGGAATTTACATGGTCAGCAATTTATCCTGGAGCACACACATGGTGCACCTCAGTAGGAAGCATAGAGGCGTCGCGTGCTTGCTCTATGCTCTAAGGGCCTACCTGCCGTTTGCCATAAGACGTTTAATTGCACAGTCCTTGGGATCTTCTTTGCTGAGTAATGGCATGTGCTTTTTCTTTAACTGCTCTACAACATGGAAAAATAGGATAAACTGTATTCTCAAGAATATGGTCAATGCGTCATCTATTCAACACCCCATAAACTGAGAAGTGTAATCCTTTATTCAGGTCTGTTATCATTTGACACTGTGTTCAAACAAATCACTGTACTTAGATATTTTTATGGAACTCTCAATTTAGGTTGCAAAATGTTAAACCTATACCACTACGGAAAAGCCCTCGATTTGTGCGTATACAGTGCGAACTCATTTTGGTATGTCTGTGAGGTCATATTATATACCATGTATATTCAATGAGCTGCCTAATGACGTTTTCAACTTGAACACTCGCAGGCAGTTACAGGATGCTATTGCCGAGCTTGAGTAGCTCTAGTTCATGCTGCTTTCTTCTACAAAAAAGAAATAGTACTGTGATCTGGTAACAGAGGTTATTGCTGCTGCCGGACTGCGCCCTACAAGCCCAATTGTGGCTTTGGCGCGTCCACGTCCTGTATTGTTTTATTGAAGTGAATAAAGGAATATTATTATTATTAGTAGTAGTAGTAGTAATGGCAGCCAGCAGTGAGTGCGCAGCCTACGCCGACGCTCGTATTTCCAGAAGCAGTGTTCTACATGCTGTTCTTGTTTGTGCCCCGAATGCTGCTATCACCTTTATTTGGTGCGCGTGAATGGTGCGCGTGAATGCATTTTTAAGGCGTTTATTGAGAGACTTGTGTCTCACGAAAATATCGGTCAATGTCTTGCTTTGTTTCATTCTTAATGAAAATGCAGACCATTCATGGCAGTGTATGAGAAAATGTTTTCTTTCCTCACACGAAATAGGCTTCATTGGCTTGCGCGGCAAAGAAAGGCCACATTCTGTTACGTGACTGTTCATGTAAAGGCAGAAAAAAGGCACCAAGGCTATGTTCTTAAATCTATTTTAGATTCCGACGTTTTATTGTGGTTGTTAGTGAACGGTTGTTTTGCTGCATGCATATATTTCAGTTGGGTAATATTTGGGTTGCTGAGAATCTTACTTCCTAGGCATGATGTGTGCAAGCTGACTGCTATTTGTAGACTGATCATTCCACCAAGTACAATACGCTTTCATGTAATAGTGTATTGGTACAGAGGGCTGTCATTAATATTTGTGTAGACTCCCGCGCGTTTGTTTCGGTGCAGGCTGTCCTTCACTTGTATTCCTTGATTCTGTACGCACAAAGCTTTGCACAATTTATCACGTAAATAACTATAGATACGAAAAAAGATGTGTTAATAGTACACGCTTTGTTATGTGTCTGGTTCATCGTTAAGCTTGGCTGTACTGCAGATGTGACATGCTATAATTTGCGCTATACTGGAGCTGTATATTCCATCTTGTTTCAAGACCTTCAGTTCCATTTACTGCACCATGTTGCTGCTTGATCACGTCCGAGAGCTAACATAAATTTGCTGTTGCTTCTCCCATACTCCATTCTGCCTTTGAGGTTTTTGTAGTGTGCAAGCACTAAAGCGCGTTTGTCACTCATCAGGCCAATGCATGCCTGAGGAATGAATGTTGATGTAACTAGTAGTGCAAAGCTGCTTATTTATACATCAATCGCACAGAAAGGCAGGGCCAACGACGAAGAAGAATGAACGATGATTGGACAAGTCGGCTAAGAATATAACCTGTTCAACATCAAGAGCTTCCTTACATTGGCTGTCAAATTTTCTGCCAAAATAAATTTCCAGTAAAGTTATGGGGTAAATATTTGAAGACTTGGCCGAGCATCGTTCATTCTTCACCGTTGTTGGCCTTGTCTTTCGCGTATACGAGAAAAAAAATCAAAACCCGCGCCAAACATACGTCGCTGGGACGTCATGTTTTTTGTTTCTTATTAGCACTAGTAATTAAAACTACTTTTAGGGGGCATCGCAGTGCAAACACACTTGTGCCTCACTCAGTAGGTGGTGCACATGGGGTCTATGCAAGTTTCGCTACCATGGAATCTACCTTGGTGTCGTCACGCTGCCAATGTCCTCAAGCCAAGCGCCGTGAAAGCCGTTCCCTCCTCCTTTTTTGCTCTCCAAGTCGGCTCCTAATGTTTTGATGTTGATATGTATTAGTGCGCGTGTCTGCCCTGGTGCGGGTGCGCGGCTGTCTACAGTGGCGAGCATGGTGCCATGCCGATTCATCTTATTATTCCCTCTCTTATTTTTTATGACTGGCTTCAAGGGTATTGCCGCGCTATCCCTCCTTAGGTTTTTACTCCATGATTATTACAACCGCCTCACCTCCTCTCCAATCTATTGCGCATGCACAGCTGGCGAAACGACGGTGCCGACATGTCCGTCCCAGCTATAGTATACAGCTAGAATATGCAGACGTTGGGTCAGACATTTAAGGTCTTTTCTGTTTATTATAGTGACATAAACATTATATTCGATTAAATGTTACTTCACCTAGAAAATAGATATTTCGCCTTAAACAAACTTTATGTCGATGCTCTGTAGCTGTGTACAATTTAGATATTAACATCCACCTTCGATTTCTCTCTTAACAGCGCAGCTGGCATTTCCAGAGTAGAGGTTCCCTGTTTCTTATTGTGTTGAGGGCAAAGTATGATCATGAAGAGTGAAGTTTTGAAAGTGACAAAGAGGAATAAACTTTGAATGCCAGCAGAAATCATTCGTAGCTCTTCCACCCTCGGCTTGCCTGAGGGGTAATTATAGTGACAATCTGCCACGAATGCTGGCCGAGATGCGTTGCTCTTCGGCGTCACCCTCGGCTCAAGATTGGGCCAGGCATTTATGGTCCATCCTATTTTTTTTATTGACGTAAACTTGACATTCGAATAAATGTATAATATCTAGAAAAGAGATATAACGTCTTTAAAAAAAAACTACATGTCGATGCTCCAGCAATCCGTAAACTGTAAATATTAATACACTTTCAATTCTCTCGAACGGCGCTGCTCGCATCTCGATAGTAGAGGTTTCCCGTTTCTTCGCATTAATGGTGTAGGGGGCTAAGTGGGATGATGAAGAGTCATGCGTTGAATATAGAAAAGGAGGAGGAATAAACTTTTATTGCCAACAAAAATCGTTCGCAGCTAATCCACTCTCGGCTTTACGCCTGAGGGGTAATTAGAGTGACGCATCCCCCCGAATGCTAACTGAGATGCGTTCTCAGGTAGCAGAGAATATGGGTCTCCAGTAGGTCCGCTGTAGCCAAATCGGCCTGGGGCAACCATCATAAACACTGCATCGGTCCCCGATGAGGCAAAATGGGGCATGTCCAATATGGGCTTGCCTCTGTTTTTGCTACGCGGGTTCCATAGTGGCGTTGCTCGGAATAACGCAGAGTACACTCCTACATCAAACCACAAGAATTCCTTGTCGGATATTTGAGAGCAATCCAAAATTAATGTGGGCTCTTTATGGGGATCCGCTCATAGGATAGAAATGAGGGCGCCCACATTAAATCTCTTTGGGGCCTACATCAGCCGTACTGAAGCAGGAAAACGGGCATGCCCCCATGCTGACCCACTCGGCCCCTTGTAGGTTACTTGAGGGCAGATGGAATACAAATAAGAGTTCAATTTGGGCAAGCCCTCGTGAAGCCCAAATGAAGCAGCCCTAAATAAACCGCTTTAGGTCCCATATCGGCCGCACTGGGGCTAGAAGGCGGCCGATGTGGGACCGCAGGCCCGCATGGCACTAAAATCGGTACCTTGTGTTGAATTTGAAGGCGCCTGCAACAACAGATGGGCTAGGTTCAAAAACAACACCCTGCCCAATTGGGGCTGCCGCACAAAACTTCTTTGGGTTCCACATCGGACGTAACGCGGCTCGAAGGTTGCGGGTTGGTAGGCAGGCGGACCTGCATGATACCAAAACCGATTCCTTGAGTGGAATTTGAGGACACGTACAGCTAGAAGAAATACGAAAGGGAACACGGGAGCGCGTGGCCACCGTGCTTTGAAAATCGCTGCCAAAAACGCAACCCGAGAATGGGCGGCGCCAATGGTATGCTCGGGGAGAGCAGCCGGCCAAGCTTACTTTGGATGCGTCTTTACTACTGATTCTTATCCCTTGTCGGTGACAGCGCATTTGAAAGCCTGAGGGCCACGCGCTATCTTGTTTCCTTTCATACTGCTTCTAGCTGTACAAGAGAAAGTGGGCTCTAGGTTCAAAAACAACACAAAGTCCAACTAGGGCTGCCCACACGAAGCCGCTTTAGGTCCCACAAAGGTCGTAATGGGGCAGGAAGGCGGGCATGGTTGCGTGAAATTTCAATCGGTCCGATGTGGGGAATTCGAAATCACATTCAGCAGCTAATGGGCTCTAGGTTAAAAAAAAAAACTAACACCCAGCCGAATTAGGGCTGCCCACACAAAACAGCTTCAGGTCCCATATTTGCCTTGGCGGGCATAGAAACTAGAGCTTCCGTAGGTTCGTCACATTTGTTAAGAATTATTGCTGACGGAACGTAAATGCGAGCTCGTGACACAAGAAACAGTGCTAGGCCAAAGGGGCTGCCGAATCAATGCCGCTGTGGGTCCTATATTGGCCGCAGCGGGGCGAAATACTCAGGCGTTTCCGCAAACTACTGTGCAAGCATTCTTTCCATCCTTTATGTGTATTAGATATTGCACTAAATTACTATTATAGATGATGTATAACAGTTAGCATTTTAGTCGGTTTTTAAATAATACATGGCTTTAGTTCTCGCGCTCATACAAACTGCACTAAAATACTGAAACCTACTGATCGCGAACTGTTGCTCCTTATGTTATTGCTGTGGACAGCCTGCTACTCTCAGCACAATATTACTGTTCAAAACAAAACTCCACAGTCTGAAAAAGATGAACATGAAGTCCTGTAGGCTAGAATAATCATATGAATTATCGTGAAATTTAATATTTTAGATGTTTAGAAAGGACGGGCAGGTATAAAATAATTCTTTAATTACAGTGGGAGGACTTGGACTAGGGCTTCCCATCAATTATCTGCGTCGGACCCCTATGAGAATAATGTGGTCAAGCTCAAGTGCGGCTTGCGCTATAGAACGCACATCGGTCTTAGGTCATTATTTGAGGCGGTGAACAACTAGGGGTTCCATCAGTTATCTGCGTCGAACCCGTATGAGAATAATGTGGGCAAGCCCAAGTGCGGCTTGCGTTATAGAAACCGATCGGTCCTATGTCATTATCTGATGGGCTGACCGAAAAAAAAAACTTTCATCAAGAGCTGCGGCCCAAATCTGTACAAAGTAGGACCATCGGGGAAAGAAGGCGGAATGTGCACTTTTGGAAATGCGGGAAAAATGTGATCAGCCCCGCAGAGGCTCCCTGTACAGGTCCCAAGTGGGGCCCATCGGGGTTTTGTCGGCCCCCTTGCAGCACCCACATTGATCCCATCAAGGCTGTCTTGCATTGCCTACATCGGACCTCCCTACTGGAAAAATTGTACGAGATTTGTACAAGACTGCTGCACGCAATTATTGCTGCGTACACCAACGTGAACGTACAGCCTAGGTGAACGTACAGCCTAGGAGAACGTACAGCCTAGGAGAACGTACAGCCTAGGAGAACGTACAGCCTAGGTGAACGTACACCCAACGTGGCCATACAGCCTACGTGAAGTGTACGACATACATGACATGCATGACTGCGTAATCCCATCGCAAAAATTAAATGCGTATATATGCAGAGCAGTATGTTAAGAGCTGCCACTGGTCTGTGGGCCAGATGTTTCATGTCCTATTTTCTTCTGCTCCTTGAGGTCTGCTGCATGCCAAAATTTAATCAGTTTATCACCACCTGATTTGCCCGTCCCCTTCGCGGTTGAATTGGGAAGTTGCGCTTTCTTGTCATGTATTTGACATCGTCGATCAAGTGCAAACCTTAATATGTAGCAGGAGTGCAATGTCACACAATTTATGTTTGGAGACTCTTCAGTCTGCGTTACAATTCTTGTATTTGCATCAATATGTTTTGAAAATATGTATCGTAGTACTGTTGCATGACAGGTGTGTAAAAAATTACAGCAGTGCAGAATCTGCATTGGAGTAATATGAAAGCACGGATGCTGCTGTTGGTTACTTAATTCACTTCTTGTTTACCCATTTTAGTCTTTGGTACTTTCAAATTGCGTGCCAAAACCCTCCTATGCCCCTTTCCGGCTCTACTTCCGGTTGCGTGTCACATCCTTGACGTCACCCTAATTGACTGATTTGACTATTTTAGTCTTTGGTACTTTCAAATTGCACGCCCAATCCCTTCCTATGCCCTTTTTTTGGCTCGACTTCAGGTAGCGTGACATCAGCTTGACTGGTTTAATTAACATGTATTTGATACATCTCGGCCACACCCTAATTGACTGACTTAACTATATTTTAGTATTTGATACATTCAAATGTGGCGCCAAGCCATTGGATCACGGTAGACAAGCGGAATTATGAACAGCATTTAACGATCTGGGGGTGGCACAGTGGTAAAGCGCTTGGCTGGGGATCCAAGGGATGGAGGTTAGATTCCCGGTGGAGACAATATTTTTTTTTTGAGGAGGAGTCGCACACCTCTTAAGCGTTGCTAGGCAATGCTGGCAGAGCTTGGCAAGGAGGCTGCACAGCTGGCCTTGGCTGTGACGTCACACGCATGCGCAGAGCTACGCTATGTGAAGCCACGCGAAGCTGCAGTCTGATACGCGTAGACAAGCTTTCGCTTCAAAAGGTACGGTATGCAAAAACCTGTGCGTGGTTACCGACCCGCACACAGCGTGAGGATTGTTCGAGACTCAGGACTCCAAAGATGCAAAACAGCAGTGTGATCTTAGAGGACGAGAGACATTGACATAGGAATGCTACCATGCTATAGTGATACTCTGCATGGTTGCAAGGCTCCTACACCACTCCTCATGTTTGTCTTGCGCATAATACTAATATCCCAGCTTTAGGCCTTGTGCAAGGCCTCAATCAGTGTTTGCTGCAGTTGTGACATAATGTTTTGCAGAAATGATGCCCTCCATGAGATATGCCTCATGTGTAAAGCATGCATGCTTGGAAAAGACACATGTGGTCACCTGGATTGGCTTTATTCATGCCATGTCTCAGCGTGGCTGACACACCGCGGTCACAAAACATCTGTTTTCGGTCCACTAGGTTGGAGCTTGGATATAGGTTCCCTTGTTCTGCTTCTCTTGACCTGTTGGGTTCGGGCTTGGATACAGGTTTTCACTGTGCGACGTCTGCAAAATGCAAAAAAAGCAGGACTATATCCCAGATCCAAAAATTCAGCTCATGTCTTTCCAAACATTTTGGGAAAGGGACAAGTAGGTGCTATAGGCACCGTGCAGGAGTAACTCAGGGTGCGACGCGCGCGCCCCTCGCGGCGGGAAGAACAGTTTGGTAGGGAGACGTGCGCCCGGCCGTGCAGCGGAGACGCGGCGGATCTGCTGTGCATGGGGCGCATTCGACGTTCGTTCTTTCGATTCGCGGCATTCTATGGTCACAAATGAATTGCTAGGTTGCAGTCCTTGAATTGCTGCTGTTGCACACATTTTCATTGGCCTGATAAAATATTTTTTGCGTCACCGAATAAGCATTACGAAGCGAAGCGACGCTAAGTGCGAATCGCTGCCTTAATTCCACCGAGAAGTGAGCTGGTAATCATGCCCGGGAATTGCAGCGTCCAGATTTACTGCGAAGCATTTTTCCCGAAAGAGGACACACTGTACCTTTACCTGCATTAGCATCCTTTCTCAACCCGCAAAGAAAAAAATATTTAATGAAATTGGGCATCTCATTGGCATCAGCGCTACTAGGACCGCCGTGCGCGCCCAGTGGGCCGCGCTCGTGGATGCAGTTGTTCATTGCATAATTTTTATTTATGCTGTCCTGTGGTCTATATTTCCCTGTCTACGATAGCTTGCATAAGCACTAGTACAATGCAGACAGTAATCAACAGGAATGGAGCGTTTTAATGGCGCATTTACTATGTTTTGCGCATTAGCTTCGCGAAATTATCCTGGCAACTTTTCTTTTGCTTGCTTGCTTGCTTTCATTATTTTTTTCCTTCCTCTCAGCTCGTTCCTTTTTTTCTTTCCACACCCTTTCCTTCCACGCTTATGCAGCTACATTCCTTCTCCTCTTGAGCAGCTTCCTTTTTCCGTCCGCCAGCCTGACATTATTTTTTTTTTCCTCGCCATCCTTCGCTGTCCGCTTCGCCCTCCTCTGTAGATGTGATTCATAAAGCGCCTGTCTGCCATTCCATACGCTTTATTCATTTAGTTGTGCTACTGACATTTCGATGCCTACTGAGCTATTGAACCTCGAATGATAATTAAGCTGTTTCTCATGCGATACTGCTCAATTGAGACTATAGTAAAAAATAAGCAAAAGGAATCAATGTTATTTTTTTTTACTTATTCGTGGACGCTCTGAACAGATCTTGCATTCAATACATGGTATCCTGCTCCAAAGAATTTGGCGCGGCTGGCTGCCACCTGTTACCTTCCCCTGTCAAAACTTAACTTTGTGGCAGAGGACTTGAAAGTACAGTTAAAAAGGCATTAAGGATCGTTGAAAAAAAAAAAAAACGAAAGAAAACTAGCATTCAAGTCCGGATGAGGCAGGACGTTCTTTCAACAAAAAAGAAAATTAAGCATGCTACAATTCTGACATGTGACAGAGAGAAGACATGCATGTGTATTAAACTGTAGATCGCTTGAGCAGTACTATGAGGGAGTTTTCATTCTCATATCTGTGTCGCTGTATCAGCGACCGCGTGCCATCTGCCATCTTTTCCTTTATCGTCGAGAAAAGTGGCAACCGCCTCACCAGAAAACAGCTAAAGCTCTTCAAAATCTGTCTGCATAATGTGACTGTGGCATTTTCAGGCCCCGGCAATCGTGTTCTCAAGTTTTGAGGCTTGTCGCTTCTTTTTAGGCTTTTTCTCTTTTTCGACTACATCTATTCCTATTTTTCTTCCACACTCGTTCCATCCTTCTCGGCCGCTCGATTCCCCGCAGCTTTTTTTTTTTTTTTTTTTTCTCAACCACTCCAGCTTGGGGCGTTTGAGCTGGCCTTTGTGAAGCTGTACCACACTTGGGAGGAGGGGCGTTCGCCACAAATGTTTTTTGCATTTTCTACATTTTTACCGCGTTTTTTACGCCCCCCACCCTTCCACCCTCTTTTTGCTCGGCCTTTTCCAACTGCGCGTGCTTCTCCTGTCGTCTTCCGTTTCGCGTGTTTCCAGCCTAGAAATAAACGCCCAGCGGACGGCCAGGGCTCGTCCCTGTCTCTTCGTCGTGTCGTGTGGCTCTCGCATTGTTTGTGCTTCTCTACGTCACTCGAGCAGGCTGGAACTGCTACCATTTCTCTGCACAGGCCGCCTTTTTCAAGCGCGCGCCCAGCCCAGGCGGCCGCGCCGGCCGTGCGTCTCCGTATCAAACTGTTCAGGCGCTCACTCGTGGCGCTGCCTGTTCGCCGCGAGTGCTGCCCTCTGGGTTTCTGCACGGTGCCTATACTATTATTTGACAACAATTCAATTCAAAAAGTTTCGATTCTGAACTAAAGAAATCTGAGGAACTGACACGAGCATACAGACTGTTCAGCATCAGACCCCCACAAAATCTAATACCTCAGTCGAACAGATATTTCAAGGGCCTTAGAACCATATCCTATCGATCAATCAGATAAATGAAGGGGAAATGACGGTATTCGTTATAATACATGAAGAAAAGAAGCCAACAGTCGGCGAGGCCAAGGAAAGCACTGGGGATTGTACTTTGTTTTTTTTTTTGTTTTTTTAAATTTTTGCTTCCGTAATCACACAAATTTGTAATGTAATCTGTTTAGGGGAAAGATAAACACAAAGTAGAAGGAAAAACAATGTGCCTATGGTGGGGACCGAACCCACGGCCTTCGAATATCGCGTCCGGTGCTCTTCCAACTGAGCTACATAGGTCGCTGTCCCCCCTGCTACTTGCTCGGATATTTATGTTGTCTGTATACGAACCTCGAGGGTGTTCACCAGAGCCACTCTCAGCCATAGCGGCGGACGTGGAACGTCCTTTGTTACCGCCAGTGTCACGTAGAACGTGATCAAGAGCGAGGGCGAAAGCTGTGCTAGAACCCTCTTATGCTACCTTTGGCTTCAAGACTTCCAGAACAGAGACCCCCGTAGGCTACAAGCAGATAAATGAAGGGGAAATGAGGGTACTCGTTATAATACATGAAGAAAAGAAGCCAACAGTCGGCGAGGCCAAGGAAAGCACCGGGGATTGTACTTTGTGGGTTTGGTCCCCACCATCGTCACGTTGTTTCTCCTTCTACTTTGTGTTTATCTTTCCCATAAACAGATTACATTACTAATTTGTGTAATTACCAAAGTAAAAATTAAAAAAAAAAAGACGAGTACCCTAATCTCTACGTCCACGTCCACGTCCATCGCTATGGTTGAGGGTGGCGCTGGTGGACACTCTCAAGGTTCATATAGAGACAATATTAATACCCAAGAAAGTAGCAGGTGGAACAGCGGTCGATGTAGCTCAGTTGGAAGAGCACCGGACGCGATATTCGGAGGTCGTGGGTTCAGTGCCCACCATCAGCACGTTGTTTTTCCTTCTACTTTGTGTTTATCTTTCCCCTAAACAGATTACATTACTAATTTGTGTGATTACCAAAGTAAAAATTAAAAAAAGACACACAAAGTACAATCCCCAGTGGTTTCCTTGGCCTCGCCAACTGTTGGCTTCTTTTCTTCACCTATCGATCAATGACATTTGAACACCGCTTCATGAAAAGCTACAATAACTACAAAGTCAAGAGAGCAGTGCAAAACTGGAGATTTAAACGGCCTTCAAAAAGTAGAAGTGTGCACTCTTGGATATGTCTCAGCATACACGGCTAAAGAACAAAACCAAACCTGAAAGATTATGCAACCCTACATATACGATCATATGAAGATGCACCTCGACTCAACCTTCTGCCTCTGCTCCAGAGTGAAGGAAACAGCTGTTCCTCTACTCAAGGCTTGGTTCGAATTCATGACGGCCTCCGAGCGTTCCTTCCAACAAAGTCTTCTTGAGAAATACCATGTGGAAAGAATGCATGGAGACCTTGACTGAAACCTTTACTCCCAGCGATCCTCGAGGCATTTTTTTTTTAGAAATGAAGCTTTACGTTAATCGCTCCTTGAGTGCAGGAGAAAACTAAAGTTTTCTCACAAATCTCAAAGTGGCAATGACACTAATATATGGCCACTTCGACCTCCACTTGCAAACATGAGGCATTGTAGCGTTCACACG
>JAJIZL010027849.1:63602-83785 GCA_023969395.1 Amblyomma maculatum
CGTCACACATGGATGACGTAGCCTATACGACACATATATGTATCTCCTAAATTTTTTTTTTAACAGATGCGCACTGCTCACTCAAGACGAGATGCGCGGGAATGTAGTGAGCACTGATTCTGTGCGCTTGCAATTTTTTGCTTTCATTCTGTTTCTTTCGATAGTTTAGTGGGGCGGCTGGTATGCAAAGCGACGCGGGGACTCTGGAGTTGAGTCGGCTTTTTCGCATCATGTCACCGGGATGGTGCGTTTGCTCTCCGCAGTGTAATGAATATGTGCAAGAGTACTTGCCGTATGTGGGGCTGCATATATTCAGTACCAGAGCTTGAGTTATTTGCGAACATGCCCATACACATGCAGTTTTGTAGTGGCGCAAGAAATTATTTTGTCAAGACAGAGTATCTTCTAAACGGTGCGTAAACATTGATGTTTGGATTAAGCCATGAAATAGTATACAAGATGTTTCACATAAGGTTTGGTTTATGGGGTTTAACGCCCCAAAGTGATTCAGGCTTGTATCACATAGCGGGCTTAAATAAGGTACAAAACCTGCCCCAGTGCACGAGCACAGAAGCAGCCAAACCTTCTGTGCTCCCTCCACTGCCACTCAGGTTATCACAGAGCACACCTCAATGCTACGGAAAAAAAGGAGCAAGCGTGCATACTGCTCTGTGCTTTGGCAAGGGCAGCTCCAGGCGGTCACTCATTTGAAACAGCGCCACCTGCGCTGGCCAGCCCCCCCCCCCCCCCCCTCGCCCCCTTTTTTTATCCTCTCCGCACTGCTAAGTAAAAAAAAAGAAGAAGCATACATGCTGCTGTGCGCTGAGCTCGGAAAACAGCTAGACCCCCCTCCCACTACCTCCACTCCCCCTTCCCACCCACCCACAATTTATTGAGCGCCCCGGGCAGCTTGAAGCAGTCATTCTTTTAAAGCACTTTGACAGCCAACCTCCCAGCACCCTTTCGTCCTTCCCGCATAGACGAGAAAGGCCTTGCAGCCTTTTTCTCACTCCCTCCCAGTAGAATTAAAAAAGAAAAAAAAAACAGCCACGCAGGACATGCAGGAATAATATAGACACGTCACTTTTGTGTCACAATGTGTGGGTTGCTTTGGCCTGAGCAGAAGATAGGGAGCACTAAAGATTTGACTGCTTCTGTGCACAGTGTGTTAGAGCACAGGGCTCAATCGGCCACCTTTGTACCTTAAGTTAAACCCGTTACAGGAAACAACTATAGTGCTAAAAAATTGTTTGTTCATAAACTAAGCCACATCTTCTATAAATTCACAGCTTAATTTCAAACATCAACATTTATGTGCCCTTAGAAGATGCTCTCAGTCTTCTTGACAGCTATTTCTTTTCGCCACTAAAAAACTGCAAGTGTGTGGTGTGCATGTGTGAAAATAACTCATGCACTATAAATATGTTCGCAGCCCCACATAGGGTCAGTACCCTTGCACATTTTCATTACAATGAGGAAAACAAACGCACGATCCCACTGCGAAGAAGCAGACTCATGACTCGGTTCTTGTGTCGCTCGAATATCAGCAACCTTGCCAAACCACCAGAAGAAAAAGAACGAAAGCTAAGCAAAAATTGCGAACACACAGAATCAGTGCTCACTCCACATTCCCCGCATCGTGCCTTTTGACTGAGCAGCGCTTTTCTCTCAAGAAAAAAATGAATACAAACTCCACGAGTAATGTGTAGGTGACATATAGTAGGCTCTGTCAATGAAGTATTATGTGATTGTGCACTGTTGGCCTGCAAAAATATTCTCCCAATCCCCGTAAATCCCCGTTGCGGCAGAAGTTGGGTGCAATGCTGAATATTTCTGTATTAAGTCTCATGTTATGCACTAATCTTGGGAGGAGCATGCCTTCTCTATTGAAAACCAGAAGGGAAGGGAGTGGATTTATGAATGGTACCTGCAAGGTTAAGGTGCTCTTAAGTGCTTAATCCCTTTAAAAGGCAGAGTGGAGCAGGTAATGGATGTGGTCATTGTCACAAGAGATGTCTCCCGGCAGCACCCTATTTCTGCCCCCATAACAGGTTTTGCCGCCACAGTGAAGGGGTTTTCGCTGAGGAGAGAAGCACTGCAGAAGTATTCTGCCAGAACAACCCCATACCGCCATTTACATTTGCTGAAACTTGTGAGTTCTCCCTCCTCACTCACAAATCATGAGGATGTGCTTTGGTCTACTCTCCATGGAAGGGGTATGGTATCGGTTACCTTTAAGCCTCAAAACAATGCTTTTCACAAACACGCACATATTTCAAGGTGGAAGCAAGGCCACCTGTTTCTTGCCACATTTGTTATCATCAGCAGCTGCATTTCAATGAGGACAGAAGCCAGCAACACTTTCCTCAGTAGTTTGTAGTACCTCCGCCGCCAATACAGCTAGCCGAGAAGTAATAACTGCTTGACATGATTCCACATGCACAAATTACATCAGCTTAACACTTAAAAGTACAGATAACACTGAATTTTCCCATCCAATTAAACGCTCAACCACTTCCTTCTCAGTTGCCGCAGTGCTACTGGCATCCCGGTACGTTGCATCCCAGCCATGGCGGTATGGTGAAAATCTGCAACCAGTATGCACTCAAGAACTCTGATCACATGTGGCCGGCCTGCCACTACTCAGAATACTGTCAATCATTTTCAAATGAAAGATGGTAGTACTTATATGAAAGCAGTGCAATGTCAAGACCACTGAAACCTATATCGACTGCACTGCCGCTACTGTGTTCTGCTAATTTAACTTGCAGTCAGATGAATATAACTAGCCCAACAACTGCAGCAACTACAGTGAAGGTGCATGAGCCTTTACTTCAAGGTGTACTATACTCACATCTTATAAAATCAGCTGGTAATGACATTTGTTTCAAAACTTCTGGCTTTTCCTACCTTAAAAAAAACTTGCATTTTCTGTAAAATAGCATTTTAGTAAATAGAATGCAGAAATGTATAACACAAGCCAGCTTCAGCTTGTCCTCAATGTTCTTTTATTACCCTAAAGCTGAACATGAGCTATGAGAGACATCATAAAAGAGGGCTTCTGGGCTAATTTCCAGAGCCCTCCCTCTTCCACAAAAAGTTCTTTAAACTGTGCACTGGCACTGCCCAACATGTAGGCAAATTTGCATTTTGCCTGTATCGACAGGCCCCAGGCACCATTTCATTCCATATTTTCAGGCTCAGCAGCCAAATGCCATAGCCAGCCATGGCATTTGGTGGTTTGCAACAGCAGCAATCAAAGAAAACACTGAAGAAACCTGAACCTCAAAATAAACATAAGGAGTCACAAATGCAATAGTAGGTTAGGCAGATAAGAAACTACACATGCTGAAAACTGTCTCCAGCACTTACATCAATGTCCTACTTGCCCATCATAGCCCTGTGCGATTCTGGCAAAAGGTATTGCAGAGCTTGAAGAAGCCATTGCTTTGAAGCCACATGGAGCTTGCTGTAAGGTAAAAAGTACCATGAACCAACAAATTAAAGCGTAATATAGTGGAAGACCTACATGCAGAGGCTTTGTGAGCAAGAAATAAAGGCATAGAATAGGAACACCACAATAGTGTTTTTTTTTCTTGAAATGATGCATGGCATGCTGGTGTAAGTCACTCTATGAATTCGCCTCTGCCTGCTAAGTAATCCTAGATTAATTATTTTTTTGGATTCAAACTTTCACTTTAGGATTGAATTCGTTGAAGGGCGACTGCCTATAAAGCCAGAGAAGAAACAATGTTGACATCACCCGAGACATACCAACACTGAAATAAATCCTTTCACTCCATCTCGTCGCCAGCCTGGCAAAAGAACAGGTCAGGCATCACAGTGCCCCTAGTTACAAATAAAGCATTTACTTGATTTTAACTGCAAGTACATTTTAACATCAACCTATCCATAATCCACTAATGCCCACTAGGCCCAAGATCAAGCAAGCTCTCCCTTTATGCTTTATATCGAGTGAGCCTCTTAATTTGTAGTGCAGGGCCTTAATACATGCCTGCAACTACAATACTACTTTTCTAAGAGATGTGAAACTTCATTAGAATTCATTTTATGACCTAAGTAGCAGAAATTGTATTTTATCTTGAAACAAGCAGCCCGAAAAGCAAGGCTGTGAAAGGAGACAAGACAGGCGCTCACTTGCAACATATAAAGGAGTCAAGCAACAATGCAAACCACTCAATCCCTTATAAGCAGAAAGCAAAACATGAGTCACTAAAATTTAAGAGCACTTCCCTAATCTAGATATCCCAACTCACTGCATGTTAACACGATGGAGGGCTCACTAGCACATTCATTACCTAGCCGTGAAATGCCTTCAGCTTCAATGATTTTCCGGCTGATTTGAAATGGATGACAGCCAGAATGTGCGCAGCTGAAAGAAACTGAAAGCAACCAGTGCATTCTTTACAATGCACAGCCAAGTTGGTACCTCTACCTATATCTACATAAATGGAACCGTTCGGATATTTTAGTGATTCATGTTTTACTGTCTGCTTATCAGTGACTGAGCAGTTTGCGGCGTTGCTTGGCTTTATATATTTCATGTTTGCGTCAATAAAATTTAGTTGAAAGTTATTGCCTGCTTGCCTCCTTTCACATCCTTGTTTTTTCGTGCTGCTACTTTCAAGATGACGCCTTACCAACTCATGCAAATTGCCATCCTTCTCAAAGTATGTTAGTCAAAGAAATTTACTTCATTTAGTACTGACCAACACACATGACCAGGTTTGATGCAACTTAAAGACAATCAAAGAGAGCATCATCATAAAGCATGAATGTTGGCTCAGAAATGCACCTCTCCATGCCAGTGTAGCCTGCACAGACATGAATTTCTGTGGTAAACAAAACACTGGGCTGCTGCAAGGGTGGTACAGCAGAAGCAGAGGGTGCTCCGACAGTAGGAGGAAATATGGCATTGAATCTTGCTATACACGGAGACATGTTGTGGGCTATGCAGCCAAGGTACGAAAGGAAAGGAAACAAGTTTTAGTCTCTTTGCCGAGGAGATTGGTTTGCTCACTATTTGGGCTAGGCATGTGCAGGCTTGAAGTGAAGGGAGAAAGTTGGAGAGTTAATGCAAGGTCACTAGCGCTGAAGTAACCCACTCTACATGGCAAGGAAAGAGAGGTATGTTGCCTTCACTCTCTTGTCTAGCTTCAGCTGCATAGCCAGACATTTAACCCTGAGTATTGTGATGTGCTACCGTGTAGAATTGAACATTGAAAGTAGCACAGGAGTACAGCACCATTATTCTATCCATGATAAACAAGTAATACAGGTAAAGAGCACGCTGCGCTCTAAGGTTGCTGACGGCGTATTTACTTATCTTATATTAAAAAAAAGAAGTTAGGGACCCATAAATATGATACTTCTGCTATTATGAGAACTCCACAGCTATGTAAATTGCATGAAGAAAGTGAACCTATGGATAGCTTGCACTGACGACTCACTAGGCACCCACTGGTGAACCAAAAGTAGAGCAAAAAGTCTAATTTGCATTCACCTTCTTCATCATGAAGGTATTGCAGACACTAAGCACAGTTACCATCATAGCACTTATGATATCACATCCAAGCCATCTATAAAAGGTACCCAGATTGTCACATGAACATTTCAGCAGAGATACGACTTTCCAAGGGTCATATTATGACACTGACCAAATTCTCATGAAAAAAAGATTATGACCAAATCAGCACCTTTCTCGGAGTTCAGTGCATGGGCGTGAGATATACTTTTACACTTCTTTTCGTCAACTGCTACTGTTTCAGGAAAAGGGGTCATCAAACTAAGTAACTTTAGTAGAGTTGCAAACAACGAAATTTAGGAGTGTGGAGAGGGGCAGTCTTTGTGGCATTGCGAAGGTACTCTACTAATGCTAACAGTAGGCAGCCTTGATTTGATCATGGGGTTCAACATGCCAAAGAAACTGTGACTTCGAGGGTCAGCCATTGTAGATAGCTCTGGATAATTTCGACCATCTACGCTTCTTTAATGTGCACTGACACTATAAAGCACATGGGCACTTAGCATTTTTCCACCATCGAAATGTAACCACCCCAGCTAAGACCGAGCCCGCGTCACCCAGCTCACTAGTCAAATGTCCTAAACGCTGAAGCTGCCACAGTAGGCTGTAGGCAGCCTTGAGGCAGGGTTACATTTGCAGGAATGTTTTGTACAAGCCAAGCTTATATAAGCTAGGTATGGCCAAGCTGTGGCTCATGAGTAGCATGAGGTTCCTTGCAAAGTCCAGGTGCAGTTTACGACTGCTTGGCACCTGTCCACCTCTCACCATTCACAGTATTTCTGCATCTACAGCCAGTTTTTTTTTAGGAAAAAACAAAACAAAAATACAGCCAGCTTCTCTGTTCTTTCCCCTTTAAGTTCCAAACCACCTATTGTTTAGTATTCTTTTGAACGATGAAACAATGTGCCACCCTATGGACACACATCTAACAGAGCCGCTCACGACTGTAAACATGCTCATTCGAGAACTTCAATCTGCTTGCTTTACAAATGGGGCAGTAGAGGCATATTAACAGTCGTGGAATGAGTTCTTCACTCTGACCACCTGCTTTGTTAAATGAAAAAAAAATTCATTATCATATTTTACTTTGCTCTTTGTAAAATTGTGCCTTTTTAGTCAAGTGTTCTCATTAAAGGTATGGCAGCTGTTGCTGTAGGCCCATAGTTAACGAGCTGTCTGACATATGCCCGCATTGTACTCGCTTGCTCGTACATGAAGCTGAGTCTTAGCAACCTTCGTGGTGATGCAAAGAGATGTTTGCCCATGCTAACATCTTGTAATTTTCATAATGGCGCAGATCAGTGTCTTCACTCCCACTTGTGCTGTGAGCATTCCTGTCACTAGCACATATTGAAACCAAAAGCGATGGCAGCAGGCAATGTGACATATGCCAGCCAAGAGATGTTCACTTGCTTTTCCTCCGCACATAGTGAATTACGATCCCAGTACTTAAGTGGATTGCCCGCTCCACAACAGAGCACCTGCATCCAGCACAGATTGTGTCCCGACTGCGTTTGGAACTTATGCTAGCGCAAGTAGGTAGTGCCCATGGACTGACAGAGGAATTGCCAGTCATTCTGTGCGCTAGCCTGTGCTTCGTGTACACATGCCGTCTGTTTTAAACCTGTAATAGGTCTGCATTTCTCCTGCTACTTCTTATAATGGTGTTGACCTCAACAGTTTATGCCATTCTTTCAGATAGTCGAGTGCGGGCAAGCACGGTAAGATTTCTTTGGCACTATTCTCAAATAAAACAAAGACTCAGATCACTGTTTTCACTGTTTCAGAGTTGAGGAATGGCTTCGAGTTCACAAATAGCACACAAAGATTGTTTCTGCACGTAGTTTTCCAGTCGCACTCTGAGCTGAGGTCTTTAAAAAAGATTATTGCAGAATACTGCTGCTCTCAGACTTCCTGTCCTCAAAAGTGAGCACTATTTCATGACAGCAATTTGCATTCGTAGCAGCGGCAAGTACCAATAGTCCATTATTGCAGAGGTCACAGCCAGTGCAGCAGAAACAATCTACTGGAAATGGTAGGTGCAGCTGAACACATACTCAAGTAAACTTCCAGCCGGTCCTGTTGATTTCGGCAGAGCAATCCAGACTGCTCCATGGAGCAGTCTTGGCAAAGCAATCGCTCCCCATCTGCACTTGGAAGATGAAACCTGTGTTTCGGATCTGCATTTGGAATACAGTTGGTCCAAAATGAGCAGAAAAGAATGTTCTGTAAGTGACCACAGTCTGTTATTGGAATTCACCATTAACAGAGTTTTACTATCTACCACCTCGATCTGCTCATAATTTAAGTAGCATTATAAAAGTCTGTGATCCTGCAGGGACCTCCGATCTCACACAAAGGATTCAGTGGCGTAGCAGGCACAACACACATCAAGAGGTGCCAGATAATGTAACTTGTAAGAAATGTTATGCTAACTCTTCGTTACCTGCTAACAGAGCAAACAGTATGTCCGTCATCAAACCTTCTTTTAAACCCTACTTCATGGCAATGGAAAAAGGCATTTCGAGTCCACTTGAGGTCTAACTTAGTACAGTAGCGATGAACAAGCCCCTGAGCCTGCCATGTGCCAAGGCGTAAATGCGCTTCACTGTATTGCACGAGTGAACAACCGGAAGGCTGGAAGCTTGAACAATCTGTTTCCAGAAAATGTTTACGTTGTTTGGGCAGTTAGGTTGAAATAATAAGCAAGCACTCTGCCCGTACCTTCATCTACTGGATTTCCTCTCAAAGGTATCTATGCCCAGCAAACAATGTCTGCAACTTAATCCAGGAGTAAAATCACAGCATGTTCTGAGGACTTCGATCATAATATTGAGTTTTTGGTCATTCCAGTCACCTCAACATTAAATCCAAGACATATGTGGCAGCTTATGGAACATTCGCACATACAAAACACACCGAGAAATGCAAGCCAGTCAGTCTAAAGGCTGCCTATCATCCTCATATTGTTCATAGCCTTCCCAGTGCCACCAAGTTTGCTTCCCTACCACCCTCTGAACATGCAATGTTCCACCCCAACTCAGGTTACAGACAAGCAGTGCACCAAGAAAGGCAAAAGTTCATCCCTAGCTCCCACTAGGTCAACTCGGAAGAATGTGCAGAGTCGGACCAGATATATAAATTTTCACAAGAGAATTCAGTCAGGTGCCATGTTTCCATCTTTCAACTTTACTTGCTCTCTAGCAGATCTAGCTGGAATTCATTTTGCACTCAAAGCTCAAGTTATGTTTCAACAACTTCAACATATTTATCAGGACTGCAGTGCAACTGCCTCTATTATCCAACCTTTTTTTTTTTGCTAAAGTTGACATGGTGAGTGAGTAGTCTAGTGATACAATAATTTTTTCCAGTTTTAACAGCCAATTAGAGAAATAATTTTTGTGAGCTTTCCTTTTTAAAGCTGCTTTGCTGGCAAGTTCCTGCCTGCAAGCCAGTGAAGAAAATGTGGGATTATAGCTATCTGCACACTTCCATTAAATGATCTCAATACTGACATGATGATCAAGTGATATCTAGGAAGATATTGGCACCAGCGCAGCAAGCAGCTAGTCTGCTGCTTGTGCATCATGACGGGCCAATGCTCACCCGCTCACCCGATCAATTATGAATTGTGAAAGGCTACGCACTCAAAAGTGGAAACACATCCATTCAAAAAGTAAAAAGAAGTAAATTGCAGAATATAACGTGACTGTTCAAACCATGTATGGAAGAGCATGCGGCCACCAAACGATTCATAAATGTGGTAGCCATTCATGAGCTAGATCCAGACACACCACCACTTGTTGTTGCGACTAAAGGAAGAATATAACGAAAATGCACGGGCCTACTACTGGCTCTGTAGCTGAGCCACCTCCACTGCCTCGTGCGGACAGAAGTGAAAATAGAGAAGAAAAAAGTGGGAGAGAGAGGCACGTCGCAACAGCCGTCGTCCACCACTGAAACGATAGTAGGTACAAAGACTGCCTACAACAGATAGAAATCCAGTGGTAGGCTAGCCCCCGCCGCAAGCTGCGGTGACCTACCAATCCCAGCACCGTAGGGCCAGGAGCAGCCACCCCCCGAAACCACTTCCTTATCAACATCTACAGTTGTTTCTACAAAACATGCATAAATTTAAACAAAAACACCACACTGGAATGATACCTTAAGCAAAGGCTTGTTTTGCTTGGAATCCTGCATGCACTCCTCAATTTAAAACCTACATGAATTTCATACACTGGGTACAAAAAAACCTGCACACATTTTGATTCACATTTCATATCAGGGAAGATGTCGATGGGGCATCTCAGCACAATTAGTTCAGATTTTTTTGCTTCATTTGCAGATAATTACACAAGAAAATCAATACTATTGGTACTGTTGAATGCATAATTAACTTTACACCTTACTGCTATTTTTGGACTGAAGGCCTGAGTTTGGTGTCTGTCATTTATATACACTTTGTAGTTTTTGTGGATTACTTCAGTCAAAACAAATTATGCAAAAGAAAATGTGAAGCCAATACAAGTGAAAAAATTCAAAATAGCCAAAAAAAACGTTTTTTTTTACCTTCTACTTGCACCCAAGGCTCGACAATGGTGCTTTAAGTACGGTTACAGCTGAATCATACTGACGTCGGGTGTTCGCCGGCTCCTTATATAATAATCCGCAATATTTATAGAAGATTTGAATAATGAGCTGGCCCTGTCGTAACGCAGGTATGTTTTACCGCTTATTCAGTCCGTGTAAATTCAACGCACAAGCGCCGGAGCTTCAACTGCAGCACAACATAAGGACCGGGTCAAGGCACTTACGAAGTTGCCCATACTAAATTCTTGCCGAAGGCTGAATCGCAGTACGGCACCGGCATCATGCACCCGGCAATGAGCTTACGAATGATGATTTGTACGGCATATTCTACTCCAATCGTGCAGCCCATGACACTGTCTCTTTTCCAAGACTGCAAACGCATTAAACCCCCCCCCCCCCCCCCACCTTACTTTGTCAAAACCAAACAACCGTTTGTTATGAAGGCGTCTTGTTGTTTACGAACTAACAAACTAGCATTGTGTTGGCATGCATGACCAGTTCTGCGCTGTTTTCAGAAGAATGTGCAGGACAGAAGGAAATTTACTTACATCTTAGATGCCAAACGTGTCCCGGGTGGTGACCGCCCTCCAATAGTCCCGCCGTCAGCGTAGTGTTTCCAGTGAAAGCGCGCAAAGGAAGACGCACTATCTGTTGGGCACGCCGGCACACTTCTTGCACAGGTTTACACAGAACCTGACGACGCTTCTGCACATCGCACGACCTATTTTGCTGCGCTCTGTGCCTCGCAAATCTCGAGAGCTTGACGCCGCCAGCAGCACTAAAGAATGCGCGACGCCGCGGCGCCGCCACCAATGGCTATGACTAGCACTACGTTCAGCTTCGGCTGCTTCGGCTGATTTCGACTTGTTTCGGTTTCGGAAGTTGCCGACTTCAACGGCTTTGCTGTTCGCCTAACAGCGGCAAGCCCGATGTCAAGTGTCTACGCGCTAACGCAACATGTTTGTCGTGTATGCTCGCCTGTAGTTTGCGCATTCAGAAATGTGGCGGTGCTAGCGAAAGCTAGTGGTGGCGGAAAAAACCACCGTGAGTTTCGCTTCTTTTTTTGCGATGCTGGAAAAACTATGCGTGCTTGTCATGGACGTCGGGTTGACAGATAAGAAATGCGTTGCGGTGGTTCAGCAAATCGGAGCTTTGGCCCAATGCATCGCCAAGTTCCTTGCGAAAATTCCTGATCATAAACAGCGACAGTGGCCATTGTTTTAGTTGTGCGTTTATATTGGAAGATCAAGTGATTTGTTTGGAAACAGATGCCGAATCGTGCTCGCACACTGTTCCACTGGTCACCTGCGAGCGATACTTTCTTTTGTGATGTGGGCATCACTAGCTACTACCAGTGTTTAACTCTTGAATGATGATGAAATTTTAATGGCTCTAGCTTATAGCAAAAACAAAAACAGTAGTCAGGCAAGATATGCGACATGCAAAAATAGCTTACCGGTCAAGCTTCAAGCGAAGACAGTGTGGGGTGTTTACGTGGGGATCCGGTAAAAACGTCCCCGGAAAAAAATGTCCCCGGAGCAAATGCCCCCGGAAAAAATGTCCCTATTGGCGAAGTAGGAAAAAAATGTCCCCGAACGGGGCTGGAGTCTTGCGCTACACGTAGACTACATTTCCCCGTGGCGAGCTGCAATGATGAATGATGCATGTTAACTTCATTAAAGCGGTTTCACTTGTCGGCTTGGAATTGACCGCGAACATCGAATTGATGCGGGCATTCATGACAAAAAAAAATTATGGCAGCGGTAATACAGTGACAGCTACATACTTTAATTTACGCAGTTCTTGTAAACATTTCGGGCCCCCAGAGGATGCATGTTCCATATGATGATTACATTTAACTTAAAGCCAAGAAAGAATGGCATAAAATTTGTTTTTTTTTATGTGTGTTCCGGAATAAATCTTTTTTAGGGCCGGTTTTGGCCTTGGGGACGTTTTTTCCTAGTTGCCGCTTCTTCAGGGGACGTTTCTTCCGGAGACGTTTTTCCCGGGGACGTTTTTACCTACACCTGTTTGCGTGCACGTTACTTCAATTAAGCACTAATGAAACTGACCATACAAATATTTCAACTTGTCTCTGTGGCCTACAGCATACATGCAGTAAAGAAGCAAAAGCAGCCAAGCTGCTTGTTCCATGCAGCATAAATAATTATGCACTGCTGTTGGAAACTGCACAGCATATATTGGTGGACGAGTTGCATGTGCAGCTTTCTTCAATAGGTTACGCATCTCGCGTGACGCAGCCTACAGTGACACTGAAAAATATGCCATCTAAAAGACATTTCCTTGCAATATTATGCTGCAGCATATATGTGTATAGTATGCATAGCTTCGAAATACAACACATATACTGTTGGTATCGCCCCTCATAAAGTACTAGGATTTTTGCACCTTTTCATCAGTCTAATTAGGATCATCGATTCAATCGTTTCTTCTTTTTTTTTTTCATTTGACGATGAGACGGACAGCATTTGCAAGTGTCATTATGCAGCAGAAAGCTTCAATTCAGAGTAGTTCAGTTCAGCAAGGGTTTGTTATAGTCTCAGGAAACTTAAAAATGGCGTATAGATGTAGATGTGCAAGTCAAAACTCAAATGGCTGTAGCAGCTTTTTTGCTCGGCATATCCTTGTGCTGAAAAAGAGAGTCAGTCCGGTTGTTTATAATCAGTCAAATGAGCGATGTAGAGAAAGAAGCAGAATTGTTGTCATCTTCTCTCCCATCCCATCTGTTAGCGCTGTTCAGTCGTTTGAGAATTGTCTTTCTGTGGTCTTTGCAAGGGATTATGAGTTCGTGAAGTTCAGTACTGGAATTGGCTTTTATATTTCTGCTATCACACTTACTTTTCCTTCTACAGATGAAACTCCAAGCCAATTCTTCATACAAACTTGTGATGCCTGACGGTGGTAAAGCTGTGCAGTTATAGTGCGTCACCTCCATTCATATGCAAAACACAATATAAGGGTGATTTTGACTGCCAGTTTGACTATCGTATACATGGCAGCGGCAACACATCAACATTGTGCACACAGCATAGTGGCAGATACAATGAACGAAGGGCAGTGCTAATCAAGGTGTGCAGCAGGAACATCATTTACTAAACTTTAAGTGAACAGTTCTCATTCGACTGAAAAGATTCTACACAATAAATACAAAAAAAATCCTGATTAGTCGACATATTCGTCATGACATCACAGTTACACGACCTCGCGTGAGAATTTCAAACATCCCACAGTGAAATAAAGCTAACAAAATAGGGAGGGTTCAAATAAACCCAATTATCAAGGAAGCTCTTCTAATGAGGGCATTTCAGAAAATAGTAGTTTAATAAAATAAATACATTGATACTAAAGCTCGAACCCATGTGTGCCCTCTGCATGCAATGTCTATAGCCACGTAGGGTCAAAGGTGTGCTAGTGGGGCATTTAGTGAATGCTGTTACATTGGTGACAATTTTGAAACGTAGATAACCTTAAACGAGAAAAATTATATAAAAATTTGCGGAATGAAAATGCAGTTCATGTTTAAGATGCTGTCACGTCTATTATTGAGGTAAACAAGCTGAAGCTCCAAAATTATTTTAACTTTGTGTAACTACTTTCTCTTCTTATATTTTGCACTGATAATTATAATTAATCTTTGATCTTCTGCATGTTATGCCACTGATGTGCGTTCAATGAATTAAGTTACAATGCTCAAATCTTGTCTTAGTTCATCTTATTTCTTCCGCATTTCTTTCATGCCATGATATATATATTGCGGATACATTTTTGTTTTGTGATATGTTCATGCTGAACTCTGTATTTATTAAAGAATATGTATTTTATTGCCTATATTTTACATTCAATGTAAGCAGCACGCCCATGTAGATATACGAAAGCATTAAACTTGAAATATATATGGCATATATATCAATGATTATTCAGGAATTAACATGTAAATACAATATGGTTCGCCAACCAGATGAAGGAAATTGGTATCAACTGTCTAACTCGGTGATAAACTGTAAAACTGTGACACAAACTTTAATTCTCTTAATGATCTTTTCTATTTAACTGTCAAATATGAGGACATACATGCAGATGATACCACTTAAATGGCAGAAAGTGAAGTGGAGCTCAAGAGACTTCTGATGCGCGTACAAGAAGAGAGTGAGAAGTTTAGGCTTTAACTGAACATTAAAAAGACAAAGATCATGGCGTCTTGCCCCATCAAGTCCTGGAGAAGAGGGACAAGAAGTGGAAACTGTGACAGATTTTCTCTTCTTGGGCTCCAAGGTAACCCTGGAAGGAGACTGCAGCCAAGAAATTAGGAGACGCCTACTTCTGGGAAAGAGAGCCATGGCTAGCCTGGACTGTGTAGTAAAGAGCAGAGACATTAGTCTGCCAACCAAGATCCGTATAACTCGCGCTATGGTCTTTCCAGTTGTGATGTATGGATGCGAGAGTTGGACTGTGAAGAATGCTGACCGCTGAAGAATTGACTCGTTTGAATTGTGGTGCTGGCGGAGAATCTTGAGAGTTCCTTGGACGGCCAGAAGATCAAATCAGTCGATATTGTCGACCATAAACCCTGACTGCTCATTGGAGGTTCAAATTCTAAAGTTAAAGCTCAGCTACTTTGGTCATCTGATGAGAAGAGAGGAGTCGCTGGAGAAAGATTTGATGTTGGCAAAGGTTGAGGGTCGCCGGAGAAGGGGTAGGCAGCGAACGTGATGATTAGATGGCATCCTCGAGGCGCTGCAGATGAAGTTATGTGATGCTAGGAAGATAGTTAGAGACCGGAAAGCGTGGCGTGATATGGTTCATAGGGTCACGAAGAGTCGGACACGACTGAACGACTGAACTGAACTGAACTGATGAGGACATACACCTATGAATATCTTCCAAACCAACTAGAACATCCAATTGAGAACTATATATATACCATGAAGTGCCATTTGAAATCCCGGGGACCAATTCAAATTTTCAAAACCAATTTGAATATCCAATAGGATAGGACATATATGAATTGTAAGCCTGTATAATATGGAAAATCCAGTTGGGATTCTAAATGATCATTAAGAACGTGGGAACAATTTGGAGTGCCCATTGTTTGCAAAACCATTTGGGTAATTCCGTTAGCTGCCAAATTGGTCGTAATTTTGTGCCCATTTGAGCTCAAATATGGCTGTATCTAATTGGGTCAGAGTGGGGCCGAATGGAATCATGATATAACTGGTTTAATTTTTTACGGGAGGCTTAGTGAGCCAACTGAACTCGCATGGACCCTGAATGAGCACTGTGAAATCGAGTGCTGGTGCTGTACGAGCATCGTGATTTTAAGCGAGCCTTACGATGTCTCCTACAACTGAGCGTACGAGCTCTACGAGACCGCGTACGGCGTCTGCGGGGGTTTTACGTGAACTGTACGAGATCTTCTACAAGCTGCTTGAGCCCTCGTACATCTGTACGAGACATCCTACAATCCTCGTACAGCCCTGCGAGACATCGTACACGCTCTAGGAGACACCGTAGACGCCCTACGAGACATCGTACAATCCTCGTACAACCCTACGAGACATCGTAGACGCTCTAAGAGACCTCATAGAATTCTTGTACAAATCGCATAGCTCTTAAAAATCTCCCACATTTCTCGTACACATCGTAGCAATCTCGTACATTTCGCATACACTTTTTCAGTAGGGCTACCAGGGCTCTCTTCATAGCCCACTTTGTGCTGCCTAGGTTATTTCTCAGTGACAATCTGACTGAACGCTGGGCCAGGCATTTATGGTCTATCCTGTTTTTTTATTGTGACGTAATCTTTAAATTCGAATAAATGTTTCTTTACCTAGAAAACATTTATTGACCCCGCCGAGGTGGCGCAGTTGTTACGGCGCTCGACTACTGTCCCCAAGGACGAGGAATCGAATCCGGGCCCCGGCGGCAGCTTTTCGATGGAGGTGAAAAGCAAGGCGCCCGTGTGCTGTGCGATGTCAGTGCACGTTAAGAACCCCAGGTGGTCGACATTTATGGAGTCCTCCACTACGGCATCTTTCCACAGCCTAAGTTGCTCTGGGACGTTAAACCCCGCAAACCAAACCAAACCATTTAATGCGCCTCAAACAAACTTGATGTCGACGCTTCAGCAATCCGTAAAATATGAATATTTACACCTTCAATCACTCAGGACGGCGCAGCTGGCATCTCTAGAGTAGAGGTTTCCCTCTTTCTTCGCATCAATGGTGTTGGGGGCGAAGTAGGATGAAGAAGAGTCAGGCGTTGAAAATTTGAAAATGAGGAGGAATAATGTGGAGGCCCGATGTGGCCTGGTACCCGAACAGAAAGAGGCCATTACGAACAGATGTGTTCGAAAACAACAAAACGAAATGCTCTAAGCGGGAAACGAAGTACCAATCATTCGCCTAGGTCTTTGGATATGTGGAAATTCCACAGCAGACTTGTATAAAATTGTCCTCCTTCGACTTGCTCCGGTAAAGTTGTTCTCAACAACGTTTTTCTGCATGCAGACCTCAAAGGTCACCCGTACTGTGTCCTCACTGGCGCGACGCAGTCACTGAGTTTTTGGACCTCCGTGTAATTATTTTAATTGACAAGTGCCAAATGGGCTACGTTTAGATTGTTTCCTGCGGCAACACTAGGTCAAAGCAGAAGCTTGTTGATAAAGCTGGGTTCTTGTGAAATGTCTGAAGTTCATGGTGTTTGTATCTGAAAACAAAACATCTAAGTTAAACTGCATTAGCTCCCGCTATATATTAAACACAGAATAATTATAGAGGCTTCCGAGCCTTTTGGAGCTTTTCAGACTGTGGAGCGCAAGAAGTAGCTATGTCCTGAGATGGAGCAGATGCAAAACAGCAACAAGAAAAATCTCGCTGATGCTCAAGGACAGAGTCACCAGGAGTACCATCTTTGATATCTTTATTATTTAGGCATAAGTTATAATCCTATGAAGATGTCCGGCGAGTCTACGGTGCGACGGGTTGGGCAAGTGCAAAGCTAGTGCCGCGCGCCTCGGTGCACTGAGTTCGTTTGCTTTGGAAATGCAGTGGGAAAGTGCGTACTGAGATATGCTGCGAGGTTGCGCAACTTCCAAGGGACCATTGATGATGATGTGGCGTGAGAAATTAATATGGGCTTGACGGATGTTGTGAATGATCCTGGTGAGCTGAGCCATGAGTTCCGAACAGACAGAAGAACGAAGTCGTCTCCGCCGGACAGCGATTGACTACCTGCCACGGTTGGTCTCCTGGGTTCAGTATCTGCCGTGCCAAGGCTACTTCACCCAGACCCGGCCCAGCTAGCTGCTCGCGGTTGAGTGCGTGCAACGTTAGGACCCGCCTTAAAACCGCTGTGTACTACCTCCGTAAAGTGGGAAGCTACAGCCGCAGCTCTATCGATGATGCTATTCCTACTGTTTTATTCCTGCTATTTTATTATAATCTGCATGCGATTCCTGTCTACCACACTGGATATTATAACGATGTCACGTAGCATAGACGGAGAAGGGCGACTTATATGCTTTGATCTCGCAATTTCGGATGTTTAGTGCAGAATTATGCGCTCTTACGCACACGTAAAGCAGCAGGTTAGAACGATATTTATCTGTCATTTTTTAACTACTTGCACAAAGTTCAATTGTGCTTCCAGGGTAAAGACTGAGGAGTGTTAAGTAAGCGTTATGGACCCACTACTGCTTTTTACTTGCTGATTTAGCCTCTGAAGTGAGCCTTGTAGATTTTGGACAAGATAATGGCGACAATATCTATTTTACTCATTTACATTTTTCCTCCAGCGCTCGGCTTCACAGGATTTATGTTTCGCTAGGCTGGTTAGGCACCGTTTTTGGTTCCTGGACGCGGCCGATATTGTTGAGGGATCACTGCATGGTGTCTGTCCAGCTAGGAAAGCATTGTCAGTGCATAATGCATCCTTTTTATACCTGTGCAAAATGGATCACTGTCTCCCGTCAGTTGGAATCTTCCAGCGCTCTGTATCTACTTGTTTTGAAAGACACAGGGTCGCCAATGGATGTATCTGTTCTACAAACGTAGGACTTAATTAAACAAGAGACAAAAAAAGTTGTCTTTTTACCATTCATCAAAGACCGCGTTTTTGAAGTGACATCCACTTCTCGACGTAGGCACGTTAATTGAGTTACATGAGCTAGAACAAACCGTTCCGGTGCCTATGCAGATGAAATCAATATTGCTAAAGCGGAGCTTCAGTGATTTGCAACTGGGAGGTATGGGGAAGTTCAGTAAGACGTAAGCTAAGTACGGTTTCAGAATAGTCATCTCGACAGGCAATTAGTCATAAAACGTAAACTGTCCTTGTAAAAGAAACATTGAAAATTCAATATGGCGATTTACTTTTACTAACACACCTGGAATCTTTGATACCTTGACAATTGAAAGCTTTTAGGTAGTTGAGCGGGCCAAAATGGGAGATCAGATTGCACCGGCAGCTCAATGTTTTCTTAAACTGCAAGATGAACAAAGTGCTGTACGGGAGGTACCTGCTATGACGCACGAGGACAAATCTTTTATTTATGATCGCATGCTCTTGCATCCCCTGCGTCGAATGGTATTACTAGTGAGTTCTATAAAGCATTTTAGCTTTGCCTTCCACATGTTTTGCGAGATGTTTTCGAGCACTTTAGTATGCTGTGTTTCTGACTCGCACTTTCTGTTCTGAGCATACTGTATTGACACCAGAAATCAGACTAATCGGTTGAAGTCTGTTGAAGGGTAATTGTCAGCTTCCGTCTGCAAGAAGATCATAAAATATTTGCTAAGGTTCTTTGTGGGCTCATGCAGCGGGCTGTCACAAGCATATGTATTGCACCAGGGATGTAGCATTAGTTAGCTCAGTGTACAAACACATATCCATATTTCACGTGTGGCATTGGAGACAGTATCACATCAGACTGACCAGGTAGCAGTAATTCAGATTAACCCGGGAAAGCATTTTGTCAAATGTGACATTATTTCTTGCTCATGAGTTTGGAACAGTCTAATATTGGTTTTGCTCAAGAGCATAAGGCTGTGGTACAACGAGTACTATTCAAGGCTAATTGCTAACCAAGGGCCGAGTCGCTAAGGGTTTAGTGAGAGTGAGGTGGTAATCTTGCCCGCGATGCTTGCATCCTGAGCTGACATGCGACACCTAGGGGCCTTGGACGTTCATACGGGTTCGCTGGACAGAGGATTTGTAATTATTTTGATGTTCTTTCAGGTAACTGGTAGATTAGTACTGTATGCTGATGTTAAAGCACGAAATAACTTAGGCAAACATTTGAAGATGAAAGATTAAGCGAACATCGAAATTAATATTGTAACTTTAGACTCCACATATAGGGCCTGAAATCACAGCGTTAGTGGCTTCTGTTCACTTTCATCCCTTGCTGATCCAAACTCTTCTATGTGCAGCTTTTATGAACTCATTCTCAATACCTTATCTCTGCCTTTATTATCTTCCACGCACCTGTTAGCAAAAGATCAAAATGTTCACTATAATATAATATATAACAAAGTATACTGCAAACGTCGCACTAACAAGCAGTAACAAGGCGTACCTGCCTGGCATGGAGTTAGCTCGTCTGATTACAGTTCTGAAGAACCTTCAATTGATTCACAAAATGTGCTGTTACGTAATCAACCCCCCGTTCATTCAGTTCCTAGCCATGACATCTAACCCCGGGATACCATTATGAAGAGAGCAGATGAGTGCTATAAACTCAATTATGTTTGATCAATAGCACCGCTGTCTTTCTAGAAAGAAGTATAAATGACAATAGAGTGGGGAGAGTCTCACATACTCATGATAGATAGATAGATAGATAGATAGATAGATAGATAGATAGATAGATAGATAGATAGATAGATAGATAGATAGATAGATAGATAGATAGATAGATAGATAGATAGATAGATAGATAGATAGATAGATAGATAGATAGATAGATAGATAGATAGATAGATAGATAGATAGATAGATAGATAGATAGATAGATAGATAGATAGATAGA
>JAJIZL010027850.1:0-10886 GCA_023969395.1 Amblyomma maculatum
GGTATAATAACTACTAATTCACTTCTTAGTTTTTATTTCAAATTATGTGTCTTAATGTTCTCCCCTTCATGCAGGCTGTCATCTGACTTAAAAAACGCGAAGCATAGTTTTTCTGCTATTTATGTTTTTCTGACCGCAGTATCTACCACGCCGCAAGACATTCATATCAGAAGCTGTCTCAAAACGCAATAACAGACTCCGTGACCTATGGCGCAGTTCAAAAGCGAGCATTATGTGGAAAGTTTGAGGTCTTTGTGCGCTGGTCGGCTTGCTCGTCGAGCAACCGAACGCTGCCGCACACGATTCATGTGCTCAGGGTATCCGGCAACCTTCTTTGTGCTTGCAGTCATGTCTTCCACTCGTCTTGGCTCAATGCAAGGGGCCGTAAAACGCCGACACTCCTGTCGAAGATGTCGTCTGCATTTCCGACGTACTGGCAAGATACCGCCTTGCAGTTTTAGACCGAAGTGATCTCCTGTAGTGTTAACCACGCTGAAAATCACCGCTAAGATTCTAAATAACTGCTCTCAATCTTTCACTCCCTCTTTCCACACACTTTCTTTTCTACCTGGCTTCAGCCGCGTCGAGAAACACTCACAGTCAATGGGAAAGATAGGTCGCAAGAGTCGAGTAATAAGGGAGTTCACAAGTGCGCCAACAAAGACATGACCGCGAGGGTGCACTAGATGCTGAAAATGTACGGAAGCAGTTTCGCGCAGAAATGTATTCTTCTTGCTCATTGTGAGGGCTCAACATTTAATAGGGTGCCGCCTAAACAGCATGTCCATTAACATGGTACATACATGGTTCGCTAGATCCACACAAACAAAGCGATGAAATTTTTGTCTTGCTTAAAATTTAGTTCCGTAAACATGCGTGTGGTGCGTGCACTCGCCACGCCTACGCGCCATAGTGCAGGCTGGAGAAATGGGAATCCTGCTGCTTAAAAACAAATACGTTTTTGAAAAAGGCCGCATCACAGACTCTGCACTCGCGGATTGTTCCTGCCAGTTTGCACCTGTATACCATGTTCAGCTTATCTCCGCTTCGGTATATAAAAGTATACAAGGTGCAAGGGGAGTGCCGCGCCATATTTGTGGCGCACCACAACTCGATCAATTAGTGTGGGGGAGCGAAGCGAGAGAACCCGCCAGTGCGCCTTGTCATCATCCACTTTGAAGCCTCCTTTCACTTCTTCGTCGACGCTGTGGAAGCACGGCTCGAGCCGTCGCTCCAAACCACGATCGATCTTATGACGCAGCGTGCACACAGTACCACCGAATTACGAGGCAGTGCCACTCTTCGTGCGCAATTTGCGAACGTCCGGCGATATTTTAGTTTCTTGTCAGGCATGCGAAACGAAGCATTTGTTCTCAGGGAGCCGAGCGCTCGACGGAAAGTTCTTTTTTTTTTTACGTGTGTGTATGTCTGCGCTTCCGCGTACGCTCCGAAACGGGGGCTGCCGGGGCAAGTTTGAGCGGCGAGCAGCGCTTCCGTTATTAAATTTATTACGGTAAGTTAGCCGAGTCTGCCGAAGACGCAGCCGCAGGAGGTTTCTCCTTGCCAGTTCCCGCCAAGCAGCTGGAGCTCCCACTGTGCGCAGGCCCCGCCTTTGTCTCACCGCAAGGCCTCCACGGGAGACGTACTTCGCACTGTGGACATCTCATTTGCTTCGCCACTGGGAAGAGGAAATGTAGTGTATAGAGTTGCCATGATTCTTCTTTACATTGTACTTTAACTGTAATAATGGCATTTCCTCTACCGCAACAGAAATCGGAAATCGGAGACTACACTTACCATAGACATCTCGATTATCCGAATTTGTTTACCAATACACGCTTGGCGTTACATTAAATCATCTCTTTCTCGCTGGGTATAAACTCAGGCGAGCCAAAAATGTGGGGATGATTTTATTCACATCCACGGCCGTGAACAAAAAGCAATTGGATGCAGCTTTACTCTGCAGAGCCCGATTATACAAACGAAATGTTTGTTATGCTTGGTTATACTGTGTTGATAGGACTGGTTAGACTCATATCGACAACCACTTTATCCATAGCGAGAAATTGTGAGGCGGCAGTGTGTATGCACGCTCTTATATACTGCGTTGTATAGAATGCTCTCGGACGATTGCCGGGAGAGATCATCGTGAGCGTCCACCGTTTTTTGTTGTAATCGGCCGGAGTTTACATGGCGGCTTCTACTTGGCCGGTGCTGTGCGATGACAGTCGCGTGTAGCCAGTAGCTTTCGGCCCCCGTGCCGAAAGCTACTGGCATGTTATTCTATCCTGTACCATGCCTGCAAAAATAGTATAAAGTCCCCTTTATCGCGGGACTTTATACCAACTTTCTCCAACTTTCCAACTTTAATTGGTTTATAAGAAAGGAAAGGTGCAGTATCGGTCACACTTTCTCCGGCCAGTGTGTTTGGACGGTACACAACCGCTCCTGTCGCATGGCGTTCCTTGGTGTGGGGGTACAAACTTTATTCAATGAAGGTCAAAAACAAAATAAATAAAATTATGTTGCCGCCGTTCCGTGGGTGGCCTTCGGGCTGCTGGTCGTGGCCTCCAGGTCACGCCTGGCGGCGACTTCCGCTAAAACCCCCTTAATAATTTGAAAGTTACGCCAACAATTGAACTTCGCCGCCGCCGCGCTACCTCCTCGGCCCTTGCGCGCCCCTTCCCTGAAGGCCGGCTCTCCGCCCGATTTCCCGAGTGATGATTGGTCCCCTACCGTTGCCCTTGGAAACGAACGCGCGTCCGGCGTTTTCCTTGTGTTTTTTCTTTTCCTTCGCGCCATTTTTCTCCTAGGTTCGGACAGCGAATGTTGCGTGCTGTGCTTTTATTGCAGCGTGCAAGTTTTATGCCGTGCTGTTGTGCGTACAACTGCAACAAGCGGCCTGAAGATGGTTATGCGGTATTCATCATATCCCAAGGCAAGCGTGACGGCTTGCGCAAGAGTCAATGGATTCACAAGATTGGTCGAAAGAAGTGTATCCCTAGAACAGAGTTGTTTGCGACGTAAGGTGCCTTTCTCACTCCCCAACATAACGTGTCACCTGACGCTGCGTTTTCTATTCTTCCTGCCTGCTCCTCAATATTTTTGCAGCAGCAACCGGTTCGTTGCATGAAAATAAGGTTTTCCTCTGCAGCATGCTGAATATTATGTGAGGCTCCATCAATTCATACGCTGTCGAATTCTGTACAGTCAGAAATATGGCGCTATCCATCGAGCGGCCGTGGCACTATAATCTGCTTTTTGCTGTCAGTGATAACTGAAAAAGTACAGCCTCTCGATTGCATTTGTCCCGATTATGTTTGGATCCCTGGCCTCCTTTACTAAAAATCAAAATTGGGGCTTGTAGAGGAGCTAGCCTTTCCAGTTTGTACTTGTAGTTTGCGTCGGTTACTTATGAGTAATGAATGCTGGCCATAAAAAACTCTGGCAAGGAAACCCGCGGTATTGCGGGTATTCAGCACTAGCTAGGTCGTACTGCAATTTTTTGTTTTAATTCTTGAAATGTGTCTTGCTATGCTTCCATGCATGCGTGGGTTAAAAAGTATGGCTTCGTTTTATCAGGGATACGGCCAATGTGCAGGGAGTGTTCACTTGATCACACACGCTTCACTTTGACCATGGCTACTAGGCGTTGGCAGGTTACCTTCGCTTTGAAAGCTGGAGCTCTAAAACCGCAATTCCGCGTGTTCTTTTACTGGGGGAAAAATTTCCTATCGATGCCAAATCAGCCGGAATCATTGCATCAATTTGGTGTATTTACGAAACTTGAACAATCAATAACTGTTATAGTTATGATGTAAAAATAGGGGAACATTTTGCGAACGATTCTTAGCACTGTAACATATTACTCATTTTAATAGTATGCAAGATTTTTTTTTCATCTAGCTTGAGTGATTAACTCATCGCTTTATGTTCTAGTATACATGTCACCGAAGACCAGTTTGAGCCGCGAATATTACACGAACTCGAAAAAAAAGCTGAGGCCCAACGCAGTTTTCGTTAATCTTCTCTCACCGACCTGTCCCGAAGCAAAGGAAGCCTCCTCGACAGAGACATGAACCTCGCGCTGATAGTAGTCAGTTATTTCTGTGACTTGCTCTTTTGCCACCTTCATATATGAGAAAACAAGAAAGTATAAGAAATAAAAGTCAAAGTGTAGTTGTCTGGTCAGATAATAGAAATATGACTGACAACATAAGTCAATGAAATTTGAGGTATATGAATAGGTCATGGGACGGCATCAGATTAAATAGTGATGGTTATGAATAGTGATAGCTTATGATGGTGACTGTTACAGATATTAACAGTAAGTAAATGATAGCAATAGGCGCGGATAGTGAGGTGATAGTGTTCGTTACGGATATTCACAGTTATTATAGGTCACTTGACGGCATTAATAGATATAGTGATAGATAGGATAGCGATAGTTAATGATTTGGCAGTTATATGCTGTCGCATTTCTGCACGTTGGAGACATGTGCACCTTGTACTTTTTTTATTTGATTATTGGGTTCAATGAAATTACGCTCTTTTATATAGCGCATGAGGCCACAGCATCCTTGCCCCAGAACTGCAGTGTGTCAGCAATAGGGCCCACCACTTCTCCCAGTGTACCCTGCTGTCTTTTAACCACACGCGAAGTCAGTGAGTGGCCGCGTACTCATACAATTATTTAATTCCTCCATCAGCATCATATCAAGACTGCCGTGGCGAATCTGTTCCTTGCCCCGATGCGACAAGGAACAGCTCAAAGTTTGGTTTTACACAAAATTAATTAACGCAAATTATTGCGGATCGCTAACTAGCACAGTGTCATTACACTTGGCCTAAGCTTTTCAATGGTATACGGTTGGATGCTGCAGCTAAAATTTGGGTTTTAATCGCAATGTACTAAATATCAATTATTTTGGCCCAGTAATTGATCAAAATACATGTACAATTAACCAATAATCTAATCTCATGGTTGATCACGTGACATATACTATGCTTAGATAGCTAGACAGTAGCGATATCCAGGCTGGTGAAGTTCAAAGCACTAGACTGGATCGTTTTCCGAAGTTTTACCGCGGTGACAGATTTCACGCTCTAAAAACAAACACAAAGTCAGAGGCAGTACTAGATTAGCTGCACGTGACTTTTTTTGCGAAGTTTATTGCCTCAAGGCATAAAAGGAATGTTATGATGGTGAAGGGGGTGGTCAAATAAATGAAAGAAGGTTGGCTGATGCAATGAAATCGAGGAGTGAACGATGATGCGGTCCCAGTGTCCAAACAGCATATGACTGCGGATTATGGGGGGAGTGGCCAGCTGCCACCAAGTGCCGGATCCGCGTTGGCTTCAACGCTGGACAATCCCACAGTAGGTGATGGATGTCAGCTTCTATATTTCTAGACTTGCAGATGGGGCACCCAGGGTGTGGATATAAATGCCGAAATTGTGGCCACTTTCGGATCACTGCTGGTGTTAGGGCCATCCCAACTCTAATCCTCCGAAGCGCCACCTCCTCTGCACGGGTTAGACCGCGGGGGAGGCTTACCGTACACGGAGGTATAAGAGCGCGTGTACGGCGCCGGAGGTGCTCCTTTCTTGTTAAAAGCAGGGTGGCATTGTCCAATTTTATGAGGTTTGGCGATGTCGAGGTTGAGTGTGAAAGACGGGTCGCAGAATCCATTTGGCTTGGAGCACTTAAAAGGTCACGCGGAGTCCATTCAATACGAATTGGATTATGTATGCGAGCCGCTAGACTGTATGTTCTGGCAGATTTCCGGGCTACTACTAACGCATCTAAGCAGCTTTGTTACCTGGAGGGCATCTGTACGTATTATAATACGGGCCGTGGGAAGCATGGGAATGGCGGTCACAGAGCGAAGCGCCTCTTGCACTGCAAGCAGTTCCGCACAAAAAGAAGATGGAGGTTCCGGTAATTGAAATGTTGACGTCTTGTTCAATGAAGATTTGCTAGGACAGTAAAGTGCTGTTATCACTTCACAGGCTTTGATGCTTGCGTCGACGTAAATTATAATGGGACCATGTGGCAAGCGGGCGTCTTGTTCCATAATTCGGTCGCCAAGTAACGACGCCGTTTCCTGTGTTCTTGGTTGGCGTAAATCAGTTGGCTTGTTATCGCTCAGCTGTACAAAACGCCAAGGAGGAAGAAGTGGCAGTGGCGGTGGTAGTAGTGAATGTGTCGAAACATAAGCCTTCAGAGCGCACGTTGCATGAGAGAGTGTGGCCTTAAGCTTGCGTGCATCACGTCGTTGCTGCACCAGTTCATCTATTGTGTTCAGTTGTGCGTTTTCTTGGAGCGCCACGATTGGTGTAATGCGAGGGAGGCAGGTGATGACCCTCATTTCCTCTCGATTTATAGCCTCAAGTCGATCCTATTGTGCCCTTGTCAAATACTGAAATTGGGCTTGATAAACAAGGCGCAGTTGCACAACTGCCCGCACCAACTGTCTCGCAACATCTGAGTGAGCGCCGCCCCTTTTTGGAGCAATGCGTCTAATCAGACCCAGTGTCTGTAACGCCTGTTTTTTAGCGCCACACAGCCATGTAGTTCTAGTTCCTGACTCGTGAATTGTTAAGCCCAATATTTTTACTGTTGAACTTTCGTGAAGTGGGGTTCCGGATAGATGTAGACGAATAGGTGTTGCCGATAGTTTACGGCGGCCCCAGCGTTTGGCGACTGATATGAACGTAGTTCTACTGCGGAAAGTTCAAGGCCAATGGAAGATCCATATGTGCACGTAATATCTAAAGCTGATTGCAGGGCCGATGATTGAGTCAGTAGGTCGTTGTGTGTGCTCCACATCGTGATGTTGTGTGTGCTCCACATCGTGTGCTCCACAGGAATTTAACATCAGAAATTTAATGTAACCGCCATGCAAGTGAGATAAACGCAATAATAAATAATGTTGGTGCCAACACAGATCCCTGGGGTACGCCGCGAAGAGGGACAAATGATCTTATGGCCTCGCTACTGAGGCGTATTGCAAATTGTCTACTTTCAAGGAAAAATTTTACAAAATTGCATACTCTAAGTGGTAAATGGAGCATGTCAATTGAATCCAGAATGGCAGCATGACTGATATTATCGTAAGCCTTTTCTACATCCATGGCGAGGACGGTGCGTGCATTGTGGCTGCGTGTTGATGATAATACTGAGGGCGCCAAGAGAGCCAATCCATCTTCTGTGCCTATAGATGGTCGAAAGCCAATCTGGGCCGGGTGGTAGAAACCGTGGTGTTCAAGCCACCACGAGATTCGTGTGGCGAGCATTTTCTCAGCAAGCTTGCAAATTGTTACCGTTAAGGAAATAGGTCGAAAGTTGCTTAGGTCTGTTGGTGCTTTCCCCTGCTTTGGAGTAGGGATCACAATAGCCGATTTCCAGCTGTCTGGTACATCGCCGTCTAGCCATACCTGGTTAATGGTGTCAAGGAGTTGAGGAAGTGCATCACCACTGAGGTTCTTGTAAACCTCGTACGTAATACAGTCCGGATCGGGCGCTGTCTGTCGGTTGGCTTCATCTATAGCTGCCAGCAATTCGGGCATGGAGAATGGGCTCGCGATTCCCTCGGTGTCGGCAGTAGATGGCAGCTTATCGACATTGGCTGGCATGCCCCACAATTAAGTTCTTGTAACTGGTGCTGGCAACACGTCGTACTTGGGGAAAACCTTGCGCGCTGCTTGTCTTGCGAAATAATTTGGAGACAAGTTTGCTGCAAAGCATGCTGTGGCCGCTGCATCAGGACGACGACAACCGTGCTCCATGGCATGGAAAGTTCGCCAAAGATGAGCATTCGATGATTGTGTGGAGAACTGCTCGCACCACAGGTGCCATTGTCGTCGTGAGAGATCACGCTCATACCTTCGAGCCTTAGCAGTAATGTAATTTAGTCTTGTACGTGCATGCGCAGAAGTTGGGTCTCAGGTTGCAGTCAATTCCGCTTGTCGACGAGCAGCCCACAAGTTGAGCAGAGGCACATCCGGTGTTGGTCGACCAACCTCAACCCAGATAATGGTTGTAGCCTCATTTGGTTGTAGCCTCAGTGGGCTTTTTATGCGGTCTAGAAGCGATGGTGCCGACTCCACAGAGTGATTTTGAAGAATGGCGCGGAAATTGTCCCAATGGACAACTGTACACTTGCGGCGTAATCGTCGGGCCTGTGATGGATAGAGACCGATGACAATAGGATGATGGTCACTGCCCCAGGAGTCCGGCTCTAAGTGCCACGAGGGGGTGCCGGTTCCTTACCACCACGTAAGATCTGGAGCGTATGTTCTCACTCCCAGTATGAAGCACAGTCCTTGTTGGTGTATCTGGATGGTTCAGGAGAATAAACAGTGCATCCGTAAAGGCGTCTCGCACTCGCCTGCCGCGAGGACTTAAGGTGGGGTATCCCCAGTCCGGGTGAGGCGCATTGAAGTCACCACCAACTAAAACTGGACATCCCGGGTATTGTTGCCTAACATTCAATAACCATCCCAGGTTTATGCGGGAGGGAAAGCCACCACCAGGTGTTATATAAACTGACACAACTACAACAGTTGGCTTACCAAATTTGACTGCCACTACAACAACCTCCTGATATGAAATACACCAATTTTCCAGAGCAAGGCGTACCTGAGGAAACCGTGTGTCAACATACACAGCCACCTTTCCCGGAGGAGTATCCGTGTGTAAACGTCGGTCGCCCATGGAAGGAGACACGTATCCACTGAAACCAGGAATGGGTGGCAACGCGTTGGTCTCCTGCAGTGGCATGGCGCATACATGAAGCTTGTTCATGCGAAGACGGGATTTGAGCTCTCCAACCTTTGTGGAGAGCCCTCTACAGTTACACTGAAGCACACCGCGATATCTTTAGTCGCCATCTTGATTATGAGTCCAGATGTTGCAAAAGCACAGATGTCAGGTTAGATAACTGAGTGACCATAAACCACAGTAACGATTTCGAAGATTTATCAGGCAGGGCAGAAGAAGACTTGGGAATCAGTGAACGGCATGGGAGTATGGGACATAATCGTTGGCGAGGCAGCTTTGATATTCGCGGTCTGGGATTCCTTTGCTCGCCTATGACGAGCAAGCAGTTTACGATGTTTGCGGAGCTTATAGACCTCCGCTAAAAGCCTTTCAATTCGACTTACTTAAAAAGTGTCTGCAGCACAAAACTCGCCTGAAAGCTTTGTTTAGCAGCAATTCCCATTCAAACAGTTCTAAGAAGAAACCAATCTCTTCATGAATGTTACTTTAGGCATTCTAAATGCTTTTCTCGCAATTTTTCAAAAAGTTTGCGGACTCCTGAAGCGCAGACCTGGCCCAAAAGCTCGCGCTTCATTCAGTGCTGCGGCCGGCGGGCGCCAAGGAGAAAAAGCGTGTCGTGCGCAGCGCTCGTCGCCTCTGCGCGAGGAGAATCGAGGAGGAAAGCGCGGCGCGGAGGAGAGTGTCGCTACTTTCAAATTATGAAGGGCCTTTAACTTCTGCTGCCCAGATCGTAAGCCGCTGTTGAATATGCGGCTCCGAGCTGGCCAAAGCAGCCTCCCACAGCTGCGGGCAGTTTATTTGCCAGGAGACGGAGGGAAAGTGCGCCGGACAAGAGTAAAGAATGTGAGAATTGTCTGCTCGGGGAGAGCTGCAAAGCGTGCATTGGGGCGAGAAAGCACGGGGGGAATGAGGACAAGGCGTGCAGGGGAAAGGAAAGTGTGGGCCTGTAAATGGCGCCACGTACTCTGTTCGATTTTAGATAGGGACTTCTGAGGGGGAGGGAGGGATGTCTTCAAGTCTCCTTTGTTGTTGTGGCTGTAGGAAGAAGGAAAAGAAAATGCACGGGCCTGCGCTGGCTCTTTAGCTGAGCCATCTCCGCTGCTTCGTGTGGACAGAAAAAAAATAGAAGAAAAAGAAGACGGGGAGAAAACCGTGCGGCCCAAAATTTTCAGACGGCATTCTTAGCGCAAAAAAACACACACGCACACGAGAGAAAAGGAGGGACACGGAACAAGCGGGACGGGAAAACCATCTAGCCCGTCTACAAGTTCTTTTATCCCAATATTTGCACCATGGTCGCAACAGCCGTCGTCCACCCCTGAAACTGCAGGGGGTGCGATGACGACATACAACAGATAAAAATCCTCCGCCTCAAGCAGCGTTGACTACCAGTCCCAGTAGGGCCAGGAGCAACCACCCTTCCCTGGAATTTTAATGGCGCCACAGACTGCAGCGCTCCGTTTGGATCCAGCGGCTGTCACCCTCGGAGGTCCATCTCTCTCTATGGAAAGCGCTTCGCGTTCATCACACCTCTCCTGCAAGCCACCCCACCATATTCGAGGGCTACGGAGTAATTTCGACCACCTGTGGATTTTTAATGTGCAAAGACATCACACAGCACACGGACGCCTCTCCGTTTTGCTTTTAGATTGGGTGGTTGCTCCTTGCCCCACGAGGCCAATCTCTTTCCACTTTCATTCGAAACTTCCTCCCTTCCCTTACGGTGCGGTTCAGGTTTTCCAGATCAAGTGTGACAGATACAGCACCTTTCCTTTCCTATGAGCCTGATTGCTCTGATTGATTCAATCAGCATCATAGGAAATGAAAGGTGCTGTATCTGTCACACTTGCTCTGGAAAACCTGAACCGCACCGTAAGGGAAGGGAGGAAGGTGGAAATGAAAGTCGACAGAGAAAAGAAGGATCCGTAGTGGAGGGACACGGAGTAATTTCGACAACCTAGGGATCTTTAATGTGCGCTGACATCGCACAGCACACGGACACCACTTCGTTTCGCCTCCATCGAAACGCAGCCTCCGCGGTCGGGTTCGAACCCGGGAGCTCCGGCACAGTGGTCGGGCGTCTCACCACTGCAACACCCCG
>JAJIZL010027850.1:10986-21913 GCA_023969395.1 Amblyomma maculatum
GCTGTTGCGACGCACGTCTTTTTCCCCTTTTCTTTTTTCTCTATTTTCTCTTTAATGGTAAGAGTCAGCGGAGGTGGTTCAGTTACAGAGCCAGTAGCAGGCCCGTGCATTTTCTTTTCCTCCTTCCTTCAGTCGCAACACAAGGGCACTCCCCTGATGGGGCTGGGACAGGTGGGTCACCGCCGCTTGCGATGGGGGCTAGCCTGCCACAGAAGTTTTATGTGTTGTAGGCCGTCATTGCCCCGCCACCGTCTCGGTGGTGGACTGCGGCTGTTGTTGCGGCGCGCGTCTTTCTCTCTCTTTTTCTTTTCTTTCTTCTCTATTTTCTCTTCTGTCTGCACGAGGCAGCGGAGGTGGCTTAGCTACAGAGCCAGTAGCAGGCCCGTCCATTTTGTTTTCCTTCTTCCTACAGCCATAACAACAACAGTCGCAACAAAACAAACAAATATTGAAACACAGCCGCCGCGGCCGGGTTCGAGCCCGGGTACTCTGTCTAGAACGCCGGTAAACTTTGATGCGTTGTACTACGAAACGCTGGTTGAGCTAGATGCAGTGCTCGATCGCCTGCAGTAAAAGCTTTCGCTCCACATTCAGTTCAGCAACGTTGAAACCCTCAAATGCACAGCTGGCGCGTGTACTATTTCGTACATAAACGGCCGATCGCCCACGACTGCCGTCAGTGTTATGCACAGTGTGCAAGTGCGTGCGTAGTGAACAGTTGCCAAGACGCAGAGCTATTGCGGAGGCCCGCCCGATGTGCTGAGTGCTCAGTGAAATAAGACATTTGCGGGTGGGCCTCAAGCAAACTACTGTATACTCTACCATAGTGTATATATTTCTTTAATTTTTACTTACCCTTTCCTTTCTCCCTATCGCTCACCGCTTTGATTTCCTCTACCCCTTCCTCGCTGTCCCTTTATTATAGCAGATACCGGTGCTGGCAAACATATTGTTACGAAGCGGCAAGCCGATGAAGACAGGAGACAGAACATGACCGATGACGATGGTAGATGACGTTTAATGAACGTTCGCGGGCCTAGCGCGAGCGCTCCTGCCCGCGCCACTGCCCGCTTCTTCTTCCTTGTCGTCCGTAACATGACCCGGGGCCGCCGAGCGGTCGTCCCGATCGTGGACGAGGAAGTTTAGCGACGTTAATGATTTTATGGCATGATGGGCGTGTCTGGATGCTTGAAGAAGAAGAGGAAGAAGGAAGAATAGAACGGCTTCCCGGTACGATGTTTGATGCGTGGGTGATCCGCCTCCCTTGGAGCTGTCAACCATCCGTCACCAGAGTCCATGGGACCGAGTGCTCGAGGTCACATCGGGCAGCTTGGGCGGGGGTTGCGTGTTCGTGTCCATCAGTTCCTTCGGGTCATTCGGGTCTTTCGGGTACTTCGGGTCCTTCGTCTTGGTTCTAATTCGTATGTCTGTTCTCCTTGTCTTCAGGTCCGGGCTGGAGGCTGGGCGGTGGTAGTTGTTCAGGTCTGGGCTTGAAGGGCTGGGGCGAAGCTGCTCGGCGATGTCCCTGGGCCCTCGGTGATGGTCCCGGCTTGAAGATGGCCTCGATGCTCCAAGGCGAGGATGGGGATGCCGTACGCCGCACCTCCAACCAAATGTTACGAAGTGGCAAGCCGATGAAGACAGGAGACAGAACAGGACCGATGACGATGGTAGATGATGTTTAATGAATGTTCGCGGGCCTAGCGTGAGCGCTCCTGCCTGCGCCACTGCCCGCTTCTACTTCCTTGTCGTCCGTAAGATGAAAACAGGAGAACAGAGGACAGAGAGGTGGTCGATGACAGTGAGGTGACGTTTAATGAATATGTTGCCGGGCCTAGCGCGAGCGCTCCTGTCCGCGCCACTGCCCGCTTTTTCTTCGTTGATGTCGTCCGCAACATGACCCGGGGCCACCGAGCGATCGTCCCGATCGTGGACGAGGAAATGCACGATGTTGATTCCATGGCATGATGATGGGCGTGTCTAGATGCTTGAAAAAGAAGAGGAAGAAGGAAGAATAGAATGGCTTGCCGGCACGATGATTAGCGATGAACCTTGGCAGGACACTCTCGGGCCACACGTTGCCACGACTCGATGGCGGAGGCACGCACCGCATGGCATAGGCAGGGGAGAATGTCTTGAAGTGTAGCGGTGTCTTGGGTCGTAGGGTCCTTGGTCGGAACATCAGGTCAGTGGGGTCACATTAGGTCATTCGGGTCTCTCCTTGTGTCTTGTGGTCATATGTGGCGTCTCGGGTCAGTCTCTCCGTCTTGTCTTGTGGTCGGGGCGGGGGGAACGGGGCAGAGGAACGGCAAGGTCTTGCTGGGTCCGGCAGGCTGGGGAACAGCCATGCAGTACCTCCTAACCTTTCGCCGACGGCGCAAGAAGTCGCAGGGCGCTGATGCTCCGGACCAGGATTGGGGGTGATGATGAAGTACCAGCACCTCCACCAAATGGTACGCTACGGCAAGCCGATGAAAACAGGAGAACAGAGGACAGAGAGATGGTCGATGACAGTGAGATGACGTTTAATGAAAATGTTGCCGGACCTAGCGCGAGCGCTCCTGTCCGCGCCACTGCCCGCTTTTTCTTCGTTGATGTCGTCCGTAACAATATTTTCCTTCCTTTTATATATACAATAAATAACCAACACCCCCACCCACCACCAGCTGGCGCAGCGGCGACGGAGGCACCCGTGCAGCGATGTATTCGGCGGCGGCACCGCGTTGCTCTCCAGGACCCGTTCCGAGTTTGCGTTATTATCGAAGTGTCGCTATCTCAGGTGTCCTCGAGTCATCTGATTGGTCGAGACGCCAGAATTGGGTATTGCACTGCGGACCCGGAAGAGGTGGCCGCATCATGTTCCGGCGTTTCCACCAATCAGATGACTCGAGATCAGGGAGATAACGACACTTTAGATAACCACGCAAACTCGGAATACAGGTCCAGATAGGATTGGATAGGATAGGATAGGAAATACGTACATTTCTCTAGGAAGGTCTTGTGCTAGTAGCAGAAGAGGTCCATCTTCTGTCTTCTCACAGGGTCGGTGCCCCTATTCCAGGGCTCCGCTGAGCTTCGCTGCTCGCTGGGCGTGCTGGATCAGACCTAGTTGGCAATCCAGATCACCGATGGAGAGCCGGCTCTCCCACTGTTCCGCACTCGGGTATTGGTATTGTCACTGTACTTCACAGGTGACGATTACAGAAGAACATAAAACTGAAGATCCTGCTTCCTCTAGTCGTCCCCTCCATGTTCCCGAACTTCCCACATTACAAGTTAAGTAACTCACGCGGGCTCGTGTTGAGCTAAACAACCTTGAAAAAAAATGAAGGTGCGCAGGCCAATAGATATATTTTCCCCACTTGTTCCTGGACAACCCCCAGTGTCACCCTGAAGCATGTGAGTTTCAAGATAGCTCCGCCACGATCACTTTTATGACAATGATATAAAAATGGTATGCCTTGCACAACATCGCATCAATAAAGCCATGAACACACCAAGAGGAGCCGCTCTATTTGTCAGGTGACGAGCGATTCCCTTGGTTAGAGTTGGACTTTGCCATATTGAAGACATTCAGGTCCAAATAGGCACGTCGAACCAAACGCTAACCAAGCAAACGTACGAAGCAACAATCATGACAACCAAATAAACAGTGGCGCTAATTAAGTACCTTTTTGATCACATCAAGTATCTTACAACAATGTCTTCTGTGTGCCTTACTACTGCATTGCATTTAACCGAATCTTATTTTAAGCTTTCGATACGTCCTAAAGTAGGCCCCTAACAGCGGGCCTGTAGTATCGCTTTTTAGCAGCCAAAGGCAATTCAATGGCGGGAACGACAGTGTTGATGCAAGCGCTGCAAGTTTTCACCTCGGAGAAAATATTGAAGGTACCACTAGCGAAAAAAGAGTATCGACTGAGATTATACACATTTTGCCATGATTTGAACAGGTTGGCATCTTGCAAGCATCAAAGTCTGCAAATGCACCTACCAACAATTAGGCAGCTATAAAACTTGGCATTCGTGATTATGAAAGTCGTACCTTGCCCACTGCCATCACGTCTGCTGCGAGAGAGTTTTCGAGTCAGCTTGCATTCATTCATATGTGGTGTGAACCAGCAGCTGACATGTTAGCACCAATTGAATTCTTGGCTAAGAGAAGGTGTAAATATTTTTAATCTCATGAAACATTTTTATTTATTCTGTTTTCAGTGCCTGCCCTTGTTTTCATTATTTATATATTACCAATGTTTAAATATCTTTGAGTGCTTACTTTAGAGTGTAATTATTTTATTTAATTATTCCCCATCCTTTCATTCACTTTGTGCCCTGTGATTCCTGCAAAACACTGGACTTATCAAACTTCTTGATGATGGACGCCTAAGGTATCTGAAAATCGCCATGCACCTTTGTTAGCAAGGTGATGAAGTGCCCGGAGGTCAGAAGAAGCAGCAAGCTGTGCAACAAGTTGGCTTCATCCCTTCTCTATTTTGTGCAATGTCCGGGGTTGACTTGCGAGAGAGAAGACCGCAGTCGCACTAAGGACCTAACCAAACTAATGCGACCACTGCTGACCAACTGGCCAGGCAACATTAATCTGACAGTGGAAAAAATCACGCTTGCACATAAACCTCTGTCGAGGAAAGTTCTTCGTTTGTAAAATAAGCTTGCGTGTCTTTTGTGCATCACGCGGCTTCATAATCAAACAAAAAAATTGCCTGAGCCTGCTTGTATGTCGTTGAACTCGCTGTCTTTTGTTGTTTCTTTTGCGACAGTTTGTGTTAGCTAGTATGTTTACGTGCTGGTACCCGCTTGAATATTATTTCTAGTGAAAACGGAGGAACAGGCTGAACAAGAATGTTGAACGCTAGATCCTCAATTGTAAGTTTCCAGAAAAGTGTACTCTGAATAAATGGCCTCAAAAATTCTCCCGATTTCAAGATTGTAATATGTAATACGTTATTACAGTGTTGAAACGCAACTAAATGGGTGCCCACTCAGCGAAGCGCACGACTGCCTCGATTCTCGTTGTAAACGGAAGTTAACGAATGACTTGGAAAAGCCCAGTGATGATGACATGCCGCTATCACCTTGTCAATAGCAAACTTGCACGCCGCTCATAAATCCTAAATTGAGCAAACGCCGACCGCCCGGACGCCGAAACGAAAGCACAGCCACGGCCGCTGCGCGCAGCTCTCCGCCCGGACTCGTCACGGAGCGGTGGCGCCGCTGCGGTGGTGATGAGAACTAGGCGCAATACGGCTCTTCCGGGCGCCGCGACGGACCGCACCCTAGTGCGCCTCCATTGAGCGGCCGTGGCAGAGGCTTAGCTTGGTTAAGCCCGGTAGGTTGCGAAAGAATCCTTAGCAGCAGGCGGCGTCGCAGTCATGCGCACCGCCGTCTCTCACGGACGGCGCGAGTTGGTCGCCCAGCTTTGAGGCGTGACGTCATAACACCTGTGACACTCCTGGTGGAGAGAGCGGGAGTTAGGCCGCCGTTCATGCGCACCGCCGTCTCTGACGGACGACGCGAGTTGGTCGCCCAGCTTTGCGGCGTGACGTCACACAGAGGTCATGCGAAAGGTCATTTCATGCGCACCGCCGTCGCACCGCAAAGGCTTGAAAGTGAAAGTCAGTCAGTTGTGTTGTGTTGTGGGTTTTGTTCTTTGAAGAATACAACAAGAAACACCTTTCCTCGTTGACTTTATAAGACCCTCTAAGGCTACCTAACTCTGAAGCCCTTGTTTTATTCCTCAAAGAACACAACCCAAGAAAATGTTTTGGCTTCAGTATGGATGTCAAGGATTTGTATTACAGCCTCCCCCATGACTGCCTCCTTAAGCGTGTTCAAATGTGCATTACTGAAGACAATAATGAATGTGACTTCATTGACGCCTCAGGTGTAAGTGTTGGAAGTTTCCTTGAACTTTTGAGGTTCTACCTGGAGTCCACCTTCATAGGCTGGAAGAACAAGCTGTATACGCAGAAGGCTGGAGTATGCATTGGGTCGAGTGTTGCACCGGTCTTGAGTGACATCTTCCTAATGTACGTGGACAGACACCTGAAGGATAACTTGGAGGGCTTACATCATTCCACCTTCAGGTATGTGGACGACTTTTTAGTATTCACAGACCGTGAAGGATTCAATCAACGAACGAATACTGAGTGTGGATTCGGGCTGGAATTTACCGATGAAGAACCAGTGGACGATCGGTTAGAGTATTTAGATCTATTGATTCAATTCGGTGATGATCATGTTTGTTGGGAATAGAATTCGAGATCGATGAAGCCGTTGATAAGCTCCAATTCGGGGCATTCCAAATTAGTGAAGAATGGGATGATCAACACATGCTTATTAAATGCGTTGAAGAAATCTTGTTACCACAGCATGGGCAAGAGTTTTGAAAGACAAGTGACAAGAATTGCAAAGGCTGATTATCGGGAGTCGGTTATTATTGAGGCCAGTTACCAGGTACTGAAGAGCCTTAAAAGAACGCACAGACTGAAATGCCTGCCCAGCATGGGTGAGAGGAAGAGGAAGGTTGCAGTGGTATGTGCACAGAATTTCGCATGGCCTCAAAAATGTAGGCCAGAGTTATGGTTTTCACGTCGCATTGACCGCCCCGCTCAAGATGAAGAGGATCTGCCCGGCTATTCAATGGGAAAGAGAAGCGAATAAGCAAGAATGTGGGGTGAAACATAGAACCCGATATGTTGGATGCAAGACAGGTGTTGTGTACAGGCTTCCACTCTCTTGTGGAGCCAGTTATATAGGACAAAGAGGACGATGTATTAACAAGAAACTACAGGAACAGCGGAACAACTTGGAAAGTGGAAAGGACAAAACGTTTCTGGTATCACATTGCCATTCATGTGAAATAATGAAGAAGGGGAAGAAGAAGTGTACTCCTACGTTTGACAAGGTTAGGATTTTGTATCGCCACAAAGAGAAGATGACGAGAGAGATAGTGGAATCATATTTTATTTCAACGGACAGTAAGTGTGTCAGCAAGACTTCTCTTGCTCGTTCAAGCAAAGAGGTGTCTTTTTTAAGGTGATTTTTTGTGCAGCAGGTGAACCCAGGGGTTGTTTCACTTGACTGTTTCGTTTTCTTCATGTTTGTTTTTTCTGGGCCTTGGAGTAAAGGGCTTAGGCATAGTTGTGAGTCAGCGCTTGTACTGTTGCTTTCTTTTATCTTGTGCGTTGTCTTTGCGTTCGCGCTGCTTATATTAATAATGAATAAGTACCAACTCGCCAATAAAGTATCGTGGCTTACAAAGATTCGGAGGACACGCTTTTGCAGAATTTGTAGCCCATCATAGTTCCCATTTGTCGTCGTTCCCCAGACTAGAATACCATACAAAAGTTAGGAATAGAACAGGAAGTAATAGAGTGATTGTTTTAACCAGAGAGGTAGAAGGGAGGCTATTTTTCTGAGACATTCGACAGACTTTGCGAGTTCAGAGAGCAGGTGATTGACATGAGGGGTCCAAGACAAGTCTTCACTAAACCATACCCCAAGAAACTTCTGCACACTCACTTTTGTAAGTTTTGTCCTCTGTATTCTAGATGAATCTTTTTTTTTCGTGCTTATTGATTTGCTTAAATACCATGTACTTTTGCTTTTACTGCATTGAGTTGAAGTTTGTTTTGCTGCAACCACGCGGATAGATCGTCGAAATAACAATTTGCTTATTGTTCGATGTCGTGCAGTGTCCTACCTGTAAAAAATAAACTAGTGTCGTGTGCAAACATGGTTACTGTGGGTGTTGTTTTTAATTCCGTGATGTCATTCACATATAATAGGAAAAGTAACGGGCCTAGTATCGACCCTTGCGGGACACCTAGTTTAATATCAAGTTGCTTTGAAGTAATACAGTCTATCTTAACAACCTGACGCCGAAACGATAAGTAACTCTTGATAAGATCCAATGTAACGCCTCGGATCCCATAGCAATCCAATTTTATAGCTAAGATTTTATGGTCAAGAGAATCGAAGGCTTTACGCAGGTCGAGAAATATCCCCAAGGTGAAGAGCTGATCTCCATATTTCTGATTACTTGCTGCTTTACGGTAAAAAGAGCATCCTGAGTTGTCTTATTTTTCTGAAAGCCGTATTGTGAGGGTGATATTATATGATACTTAGTTAGGTATTTTGACAGCCGGTTTTTGATTGACAGCTCGTAAACCTTAGAAAACACCGGTAGCACTGAGATTGGCCGGTAATTCGTAATATTGTAGCGTGTGCAACAGCAGCCGCTAGGCGGCTGCTCATCGAGAGTCTCGTGCACGGACACGAAGTGCCCCGTGGCGTTCGAGAAGAAGCTGAAGTTAGCTGCCATCTCTCGGTGCTCCGACCCTGTTCTTCTGCGCCTGCTAGCTCAACCCCCCATTAAAAACCCAACCTTCTGGTTACGGGCCTAAACGGCTACGTGACAATATCATCAGTTCTACCTCCTTTGTTTATTGGAATTAATTTGGCCAGCTATAGTTGGTCCGGGAAGACTGCTGTAGAAAACGTGTGATTTATGAGATGGGCTAGAAGAGGGCTGACTATTAATGACACCTCCTTTACGGGTTAAACTTTAATATCATCATACCCACTCGCAACATTACTCTTTAGGTGTATTATAAGATCATTATTTTTCTGTTTCGGTAATAGCTTAGAATACGAATGAATTTACTCGGCGAGAAGGCCAGTAGTCCTCACCCTGTTGAATAAACGACTGGGGCACGGCCGCTTTAATGAAACTCTCGTTGGTTTCATCTGCAAGCTCTTTGCCGCTTATGGAGCCATTGGTTACTATTTGGTCTGCCTTAACCTGTGAGCAGTTTCTGCCGGTAAGGTAATTAACCTGCCTCCAGACCTTAGCTGGATCTGTTCTTATCCTAGAAAACACTGCTTCGTAATAGGCACGTTTGGCTTGCTTAATATCCGCGTTTAATTTATTACGATACTTCTTAAATTCTGAGAACAAGTTGCCGTCTTTGCAGTGTAGGAATTTGTGAAACATATCATTTTTCTTATTAATGCGTTTTAGCAAGGTGGTGTCAATCCAGGGCTTCTTAGTCTTCCGATTGCATTTTTTATGCTCTTTTAGCGGAAATGCACGATTGTAACCACTAAGAAAGACACCAAGAAAAGCCTCATATGCAGAGTTTGCATTCTGCTGTAGGTACACGTTCGATCAGTCAGCCCGTTCAATTAAGTAATAAGAATAGTTTAAGGAGGCATCATTCACCACCCTATATTCATGCCTGCTGCATTCATAGTTATGTTTTAGAGTGTATTGTGTGGCAATGAATATGGGCATATGGTCGCTGATGTCGCATGATAATACTCCTGCTTTAAAGTCCATTACATTCAGGTTTGAGATACATATATATATAGAAGCAGAACTGTTCGAAGTAATTCGGGTTGGCATAGTAATCGCATTTTCGCACCCTAAAGAGGATAAGATTTTCATCAAGTCCCGCGCAGAAGAGTCATCTGCCAAAGTGTCCATGTTTACGTCTCCCAAAAGAAAGAACTGCTTATCAGTATTAATACAATACATTATTACATTTTCTAACTGCTCTAGGAAATGCCGTTTGTATCCAGCTGGTGGCCTGTACAGAACAGCAACTAGAAACGTGCTAGTTTCTACAGTTAGGCACTCTAGATCCCTATTCATCACTGTGTACTCATCAACAATATTATATGCATACTTGCGCTGCAGGTAAATAATCAGACCACCCCCTCTACCCTTTCTGTCTAATCGTATTGGGGTGTGATCAATAAATGTAGGGGAGGGGTCATCTTCGTTTAACCATGTTTCTGTGAACATGAATGCATAAAAATTGACTTGGAGGGAGTTTAGCCAAATGTCCAGCTCATCTTGTTTGTTTCTCATGCTACGAATATTGAAGTGTAACAAGGAAAAACATGGGTGCAACTGACGAAGATTTTCTCTATATGTGGACAGTTCGGTAATGAAAGATGCCGAGTTAAGCATTATATTTGTTCGATAAACAACCCCGACCCAAACAGTGACGTCTGATGTTATTTGATGCGGGGGATATTATCTTTGTTTGCAGTTCGGATGGCGTCGTTATGTTCATCCTTGCGTGCCAAAATTCTCCCAGAGCTGAACCATACATATTGCCATCCAGCCTTTTTCTTTTCCCTAAGTGCAGCACCAAGGAGTTGCTTGTTGTGTGGCGTCAAATGTTCATTCACGTAAATGGTAGCAGTGCTTGTGCCCTCGAATCCCACATCTTCTGGTGACAGCTTCTTTTTTTTGGACTTGGCAAGAAGCGCGTTACGCTTGGTTCGCGATATAAACCGTACAATGATAAGCTTATCCTCACCGCTGACCGTGGGCACCCGATGGCAAACGTCGATATCAGCGTCGGTTACCGTTTCACCCGCAAGTTCGCCTATTTGTTTTACCACGACAGTCGAGTGAAGCTCCTCGGGCACACCCTTAATATCCAAGTTATTACTTCTCTGATATTGTTAGAGCTCGTTGACTTTCTTTTCAAACCTTTCGTTTTCTGCTCTCAAGTACTCATTCTGAGCTGTTAACACTTTGATTTCCTCACGCAGCGCCTTGACGGCACTACCAATTACCTTAACTTTATCACAGGTGTCACTACAGAAGCGAAGACTATCTTTTATTTCCCGCATTTCAGCCCACATTTCTCTACGGAAATCAAAAAACAAGCTCGCGAGTTCCTTTTCGTCTTTTTTCGCCATCGTGTGCTCAAGTCAAAAGCATTCAAAGACACAAAAAATTTGGGATGTGTCCGGCAACAGTGTAACAAGTAAGGTAGATACTATTTAGTTTTAAAGGTCGTTTTTGCTCACCTGTAACAATATACAGGAAAACTTAGTCGACCTGCTCGCTGGATGCACTGCTGCCGGACTAAGGAGCGAAGCAGGG
>JAJIZL010027850.1:29255-46896 GCA_023969395.1 Amblyomma maculatum
ATTAAGAGATAGAAAGCGTGCAGAGTGGGTCAGAGAAATAACTCAAGCTACCAACATTCTAGTAGAAATTAAGAAGAAGAAATGGACATGGGCAGGACATGTAGTGCGAAGACAGGATAACCGATGGTCGCTGAGGGTAACAAACTGGATTCCAAGGGAAGGAAAGCGTAGCAGGGGGCGGCAGAAAGTTAGGTGGGCGGATGAGATTAAGAAGTTCGCAGGGGTCAAGTGGATGCAGCTAGCACAGAACCGGGTTAAGCGGAGAAATATGGGAGAGGCCTTCGCCCTGCAGTGGGTATAATCAGGCTGATGATGATGATGATATGTGCCGCGTTCACGTGCGCACTGTGGTTCTTGCTTTCGTGAATACAAGCCGGCGTGTCAGGACACGAATAATGATGACTCCGCTCTAGTCGTTCGCTGTCAATTGCGCAAGTGTAGCTCTCTAGAGCAAACGCTCACTCATCGTGGGTCTGCCCTTGCTGATCAGTACTCGTGGGTTGCGCGGTTTCCCTGATCGACACTTCGTTTTTCGGCGTGCCCTGCTCTACCTGACAGCCGATTTCGGAACCAGTGATTCTGTCATTTCCTAGCTGGTTTCCATCTCCGCCACGCATAGAGTTTCTTACTCTTACCTAGAGGGAAAGCTGTGCTGCCGTCTATGGGCGTTTACATGGAGTTTCCAGACGGCCAGTTCAGCCACCATGGGCGCTCAAAGCATCATGGGCCGGTGAGCTATCGAGTGCAGGACTACAACTTTTGGCCAAAACTAATGCAAAGATAAACTTTGTTCTACCTTAAAAAATGTCCTAAGATTGAATATTGTGACTATATATTACAAAAAGAGAGAGAAACAGAATGCAAGTGTGAGATTTATCCAATATAAGCGATGGCCCTTTCTCCTATTGGCTTAGTTTTGAGCAGCACAAATACCAATATTTCGCACTTAATAGGCAAACTTTGAAATAAAAAAATGTTATGAAAATATTTATCGTTGTGCCATCACTTAAGGAAGTTTTTAGTGGCATTTCGGGAAACAGAAACCATTTATTGGCGACGTCTGCTTTTGCGCCTTCGCTAGTATGGCTTTCGCGGTCTATGTACGCACCTTCAGATGTTGATGATGATGACGAAAAAGAAACATCGCAGTAACGCCACTCCACGTACCCGGGAAAAACCGACTGTCCCGCAAAAGTAGCACACCGGCCCATGATTCTTAGCGCGCCCATGGTGGCTGAAGTGCAGCGCCCTCAGCTTTCCCTCTAGTTAGTGTAAGGAACTCTATGCCGCCACGCTCTACACAAGCTTCTGATTTTGTCTCGAGAGGGCGTTCACTTATTGATAGTTGCCCACACTCATTTGATGGAACTGTATCTCCTACAGCTACTTGGGTCGGCATGCAGTAAACCTCGCTGGACAGCGTCCCTGCGGATTTTTCGCCGATTAAGCCAGCGTTAACCGTCTCAGCTGCCAGTGGCTCGACCAAGGTAACCCGATGCTCTTCTGGTCGAGGCTCCGTCGGCTCGCTACTGTGGTCACGTTCCTCGGCCGCTTCCCCAAGCTGTTTCTCACACTACGGTGCAAGTTCGATTTGCTCCGAAACTTCCGCACTGTCTAGCCATTCGCTTACAGCGGCTTTCAACTGATACGCCAAATTAAAATACGACTTGGTACAATTTTTCTCGCTCTCATGCCTCTTCCGAATATCATGAGGTGTTATCTGATATCGTATCAGCAACGACTCTTTTAGTTCATCGTAATTTTAAAGCGGTAGCCACAACCAAGCGCTTGATTTTTTCCGACGCTTCAGCGGAGAGAAGAGAGAACAATCTCACTCGAAACGTTTATTTCTGCAGACATTCTCAAAGTCTGCGAAATACTCTGCCATATCCTCGGCGATGAGGAATGGTGGTGGACCGTCTCGCGGTATCTAACCGTTACAGTGAATGGCATTGAAAGCTTTTCCACGGTCATTCCATGCGCTGAAATCTCCAGCTGCATCAGTTTCTTTATGCGGGCGTCCTCTTCCTCGTGACTTTCCCTACGTTCAGGTTCATCTTTCTCGTGACGTTCCCTGCGTTCACGTTCCTCTTTCTCGTGACGTTCCTTACGTTGACGTTCCCCTTTGTCGTGATGTTCATTACGTTCAGGTTCCTCTTGACGTTCGTGCAATGATCTCACGGCATTCCGAAAGCTCGTCATCTTCAGCTTCGAACGCAGGAATAGCCTTTAACACTTATGGGTTTCTGAGTTTGACAAATTCCGGCCCAACTCCTTCGCAAGCTCCAGCAATTTCTGTTTGCGCAACGACTTCAAATCCAAATCCATGGCTGTTCTGAGTGCCGCCTTCTCTCCTGCCCACTATTGCCTTGGTGCAATTAACCCAGCAACAACGACAACAAAATTACCAGCTCTGTTATCTGCCTAACAAAACCCTGGCAAAACGCAGTAAAAAAAAGTCCCGCACTCACCGAAGCTCGCAGCCAAGAATCCAGCGCAGTCGTTCCGCTGCAAGCAACCAGTCATCGCACAGGGCTCGTTGCACTGCTCCCGGCTTTCCGCTGAGCTGCTTGTTGCACGGGTCACGCCTGGGACATATCCGCTCTTCCCACTAGATGTTGCACCTCGGTCAGGCCTGGCTCATCTCACCAACCACGGTCATGGCTTGGTCGTCATCGTTCCACCGCTGATGACCACTTGATGGACGACGGTCTCACCTGGCTCGTCTGACTCGTCCCACCGCTGCCTACCAGTTATTAAATTTGCGTCTCGCCTGACTCATTAAACCTCTGACGCCAGTTGTTAGATTCGGCCCGCGGCCCCATCAGTAACGTTGGCCTGGCGGCTCCATGGCTCGGTGGACAGCATCAGCGGTTCCAGCAAAGACGAGGCGTCTTCTAACAAAACAACCTTTAATACAACACTATAAGGAACGGGCAGAGCTGACCTGGAGAGAATACTGGAGATACACATAGCTGGTGTCTGGCGTCGTCTCTACGGCGCCTCAAGTTGTCTCTGTCGCAGCGGAGTTTTTGCTGCTTTTTATGGGCTTATCAGTTCAGAGGGAAAGGGAGAGCCCGCAAGTCCGAACAAGACGAGATGACTCAATCATCGGTGGCGCGACGGGGTCTCCTCCACCTTTTGCAGAAGGGCGAGGGCGATGTTCTCTCCCTCGAGCACCGGGCTTGGCCAGCGTTTGCACACACTCGGCGCATGGCACAAACACGACGAGACACGTTCGCGGCAGGAAGCGTTGTGCGGTCGACCGGACGGCGCCGAAACGGCCGAAACGTTCGCTGCTTTGCCTGTTGCTACGCGGTGGCCGCGTCAGCTGTCACACTTGTCGGTGGTGAAACGTAACACTAGCTGGCATGCTTTGTATCATTTGTGAGTGCAATAAATAGCATTCGAGTATTAGCTATGTGTCATGGTCGTCCTTGTCCTCTTTCCTCCCTGCGCGGGTCGCTAGCGAGGACGTTGCACCTGCGAAGTGGCGGCGCAATGGAAGCCCATCCACCTCCTACCGCCACATTGACGCCGAACGTGGGACTGCGAAAGGGACGAGCTTCCGCCCCGTCGCCACTCCGCGGATGCAGCATCCTCGCTAGCGACCCGCTGAGGGGAATAAAGGGACAAAGACGGTGACGACACAGCGTTACTACTCGAATGCTATTTATTGCACTTGCAAATAATACAGAGCATGCCGACTAGAGAGCCTCAATGCAAACGCCCTTTTTTTTAAAATGGTGCCAACTCCAATACGAGCGGCGCGAGAGGCCGCCATATTTGGTGAGCCAGCCACACTGTGCGAGCAGCGGCCGCTCAATTTATCGGGTCGCAATTCTGCGCGTGCGCATTGTCAGCCCCACTATTACCCTATCCGGTAAGGGTCCCCTATTCTAAATTTTCTTTCCTCACCCCCAGGGTGACAATGCTCCCCCCTTTATTCCCGCGTTAAGAATGCCCTAAAACCTGTTCTCTCACAATGGCCTGTGCGACGGGAACTGCATCCGAAGAAGCGTGGACAGTTGTAGATGCATGCACTGCATTTACCTATTATCCCTGAGTCAGGTTCTGTCGCTATTGTGCATGAATTCCTGCCTCACAGGGAAGCTGACTTGTGAGACCTGAGAGCCAAAATGGCGACTGGTTTTTGGCGGCATTAACCCTTACAAAGGCTCTTACCACCCTAAAAAAGGGCGTTTGCATCGAGACTCATGCCGGCTAACTATACATCAACAAGGTTTTGCTTGGAAGGGCAAGGATACGTAAAAAGGACATTTGACTCACTGGCTGGGGAATTGGGGCGCGACTTCGGCGGCGGACATTTGCATGCTCCATGAATATGGCGGCCGGGATCTGCCGTGCGCGCTGCATTCTTCGAACAAAGCCATACTACGGCGTTTGCCGCGGGAGGCGGTGAGAGCGTGCGGTATTTACCGGTCGCTTCGCCGTTGAGAGGCTGATGATTATAAAACTTTATTCACAATAAGTGGGAGAAATAGGGGAAGTCAGCTAGCGTGACGCCGGCCGTGGAGACTTTTGGCAACGCCGGCTCATTCGACGGCCTTGAACTGAATTCCAGGGTCATCGCTTGTCCCAAGATTCTTAGAGGGATGAGGCAAGGGTTCTTAGGGAGGCTTACGGGCTTATGAGGCGATGGTCGCTGAGGGTAACAAACTGGATTCCAAGGGAAGGAAAGCGTAGCAGGGGGCGGCAGAAAGTTAGGTGGGCGGATGAGATTAAGAAGTTCGCAGGGGTCAGGTGGATGCAGCTAGCACAAAACCGGGTTAAGTGAAGAAATATGGGAGAGGCCTTCGCCCTGCAGTGGGTATAAACAGGCTGATGATGGTGATGATGAATGATGTCATGTGACAGTTGAAGCATGACATCCTGTGTAGAAAGTCCCCTTGTGAAGCCCACCATGGTGTGTAGTAGAAGCGAGTATTCTTCGGCATAGTCCTGCAGTCTGTTAAGCACAACATGCTCCATTAGCTTACCTAAGCACGAGGTAAGCGAGATTGGCCTTAGGTTATCGAGGGTTATCATCTTGTTAGGTTTTGGAATAAAAATCTTGGCGTGCTTCCAGGATTGGGGTATATGCTACCACTCTCCCAGCACTCATTCAAGTAATCCGTGAACGCTGTGACCGACTTTAGATCTAGGTTCCGCAGCAACTTATTGATTTTATCTGGTCCAGGTGCAGATTTCGTCTTGAGGTGAGACAGTGTGGCCCAGATCTCTGCGTCCGAGAAAGGCTCGTCAAGATTTGGGTGGTCGCGTCCCGTGTAGTCCGGGTACAAATCTCCATCTTTGCTGGAGTTTACATATTTATCTTGTAGTGACGATAACAATTGTTCACCGCTTCCGGATATGAATGGAAGATCTGGTCTATAGCGTTTCTGTTGACTGTCTTGGACTAGGCTGGATCAAGAAGGTGGCGGAGAAGGTTCCTCGTGTTCTTGTTTCCAAGCTGCCCGTCAAGTTCGTCGCATACCTGATACCAGTTCTGGCGTGTAAGGTTAATGGGGTGCTCTTCAATTTCCTTCTCCAGCCGTGCAATGCGTAAATTGAGCTTCTGATTATTCCTCTGCTTTTTCCATTTCTTCATGAGCGCGTGCCTGTCTTCCTACATGTGCGCTAGCCTGGAGTCTATGATGGTTTGCTCCCCGTCCGTTTCTATGCTACTGGTGTGCTTAAGGGCGTCTGCGCATATATCATGGACCCACTTCTCCAAGTCCGAGATGCTGCACGGCGCATTACCCTCCCTGTCTTTCCTGAATTTATCCCAGTCGGTGTGCTTACAGGAGTTCTATGCCCTCTTATTACGTGAGTTGGTTTGTATTGTAATGGCGAGAATGTAGTGGTCCCTGTTATGTCTTTCCCAGTATTGAGCCATGTTGGATTGATCGCGTTTCGAGCTAGTGACAGATCAGGATTAGTGTCCCTTGATATACTGTTGCCGGTTCTCGTGGGTTTGGCAGCATCATTCAGTAGCGTGAGGCCCAGCTCCTGAATCTTCTCTAGTATTGCTGTGCCTTTACCATTAGTCTTCGGGTAACCCCATTCAGAGTAATGGGCGTTGAAGTACCCAACTATGATAAGCTAATTCCTTCTGGCCTTTCTCACAATTTTGTCTAGGAGTTTACTTGTTTCCTGTGTGTTATCCTTGGGAGAGCTGTAGACATTGAGGACAGAGTTGCTCCGCTGTCCTTTCTCGGCGGGAATGATTTCAACAAGCGTATAATCTAGGTTTAAGTCTCCAATTTCATGCTGCACATAGCGGATGTCCCTTTCGACCAGTACAGTCGTTGCTGGATATCTGCGGCTAGTTTGCAGTTGCGGAGCGGTAACATTGCATGAAAGAGTAACCACTCTGGAGGGTTCCTGTAATGCGATAATGTCTGGTATGACAGTGGTGTTATGGATGTGGATCTGTAGGTTGGCCTTCTTGCGTGTGTACCCCCTACAGTTCCACTGCCAGACTTTAATTATTTTCCGTTTGGCGGAATCCAGGTTTTACTTTCAGTTGTCCCCTCCGCGCCGGATGGAGATACGGCAATTTGCTGCTGCCCCATCATGCCATGCAGTACCGATCCTAAGTGCTTAATCTAATGATCTGTGCTCTCATGCGCAATCTTAAGTTCTCGCAGAATCAGTGTGGCCTGCTGCTGCCAACGTCCGAGGCCAGCAATGGAGTTCGCAAGTTCTGACACTTTGCCATTTAAGCGCTCTTCTATCTCATTCATTTTTTTAGAGAGCGGGACTTTTGGGGCACTCCCCTGGGAGCATTCTTCAATATTTTTCTTAGCGGTAGGGGTCTCCACCTCCTCATTGGGCGGCAGTCTTTTAGTTGGAGAGACGTGATCTGTTTCCATGGGTGGGTTATCTGAAGTTTGCGTAACTAGCTCTTTTTGAGATGTTTCACTTTTGAGAGATTGAATAAGTTTTGTTTGTGTTTCTACCAATCTTTCTAGTTTATCTATGCGTGAAAGAAGCCTCTCAATAACTCTTGCCTGATCCCTCAACTTATCATCGTTGTCTTCTTTCTTCAAGGAGATGATCTTGTCATCCGCGACGTTCCAGACATTCTTAGAGTCCCTCTTTTGGCTGGGGTCCCTTGACCTACCTCCGGAATCACACCTGCGTTGGTTGGACTTGCTCCTATGCCTTTGCAGAGGCGGGAAAGAAGATGAGGAGTCTCCCTGGTAGCCAGCTGCGTTCCGGGTCTCTGGTGTTTCTCTTGGCGGTTGGGAATTGTCAGTGTCGGTCTTGGCGCTTGTCTCTGGTGTTCCGCCTTTGACAAAGTGGAACTTGCAGTTTCTGCTGCCTGTACTGTGGAGCCCTTTGCATACAATGCATTGGGCCTTGTAGGTCGGTTTTTGGTCTTCCGGGGGTGGCGGGTGGTTATCTCCGCATCGGTGGCATGTCTATTTTTTAGTTTGGGGACATACGGTCCTGTCTATGTCCTGTTCTTCTACAGTTGAAGCATGCTTCCACCCTGTTGAGAAACAATCACTTTATGTAGGGCTCCCGAATACCGGAGCACTCTGGGAAGCGCCGTAAGCCACGATGACAACAATGTGGTTGGATTTTCCATACCGTCTTGCCGATATAACATTAACATCCGGGTTCCTGTGTCTGTAGTTGAGTCTCAGCTGCTCGTCCGATTCCCCGCTGTATGCATTGTGTACTATGCCCTTAGATCCGGAGCTGGTACGTATGTTTTGACAGGGTACGTCTTTCCATTGAAGGTAAAGGCCACAACTTTCCTATAAGCTTTTCCACGAGCACTGCTTGGGGTGCTGATAGTAATCGTTTGGTTGACTGGGTGTCGCTGGGCAATGTTCTTCGAACACTCGGGCGTCCTTGATGCCAGCTGCGCTGCCAATCACCTGAAGTAGAGTGGCCCCTCCTTTGAGCGGGTAGTCGATCGGAACTTGCGGTCTGAAGACATCCTTGAAATGATCAGTAGGCAGCTGTGGGAGCTGTATCTTCTTCATGAATGGCGCCCTAGCCTTTGTCTGCCGTTTATCCGCCTGAGCGTTCATGTTGTCTCCGTCGGCGTTCTTCCCCGATGCGGACGAGACGTCGTCCCCATCGGGGTTACCGCTGCCGCTTGGGCCAGCGGCATTAGGCTTACGGTAGAGCTCCGGGTATTTGAATGGAGTAATCCAGGAGCCGTCTTTCAGCTCTTCAGAGGTGATGGGTTGCCCTTGCGTAAACACTTGCATAGCGATGGGTTCCGCAGCCTGTGGGAGACCGAGAAATGCCACAATGACGGCGGGTCTCGCCACGTTCCTCGCCTTCATTCGCTACACCAGGCGTGAAACGCACGGTGTCGGCGCACAGAATGCCATAATGTCCTCCAAAAAGTCCGCAAACTCACAAGTTTTGGCTCTGCCAGGTCCGGGCGCACTGAAGGATCTTGTGAGGCCAAATAAAGGAACGTGGTGTAAACAATTACTGGTCCAGAGGCCGAAATTCACAGAGCCCATGCGAAGCACGTCCGCTCTCGTTGGCGCCACAGTGGCGACCCCCCCTCGCCGTTGAGAACCAGAAGACAGGCGGTCTTGCACAACGGGTCCTTCCGTGTGGGCTGCGTACTCCGTGCCCGCTCTCCCCCAACATTTGCTGGGAGAGGCAGCGAGAGACGACCGCTCGCGTTGTCAGCTGGATTACAGTTCACTGTGGCTGGATCCACCAGAAGCTCTCCGTCGTATTCTCGCGGGAACCCGCGTAGACGTCTTGGTGGCGCATCCATCGCTGGTCTCCTTCCCCCAAGAGGAGGTTTTTACTTCCTCTCCCAGCCGGCGCTGCCACGAAGCTCGTTGGGATAGTGGTGATCGGTCGCGGCGAAGGGGAAGGCAACTGGTTTTCCACAACTTCGCTATGGTCACAGATTTCTCTCCGTAGGCTGTGTCCGCAGAACGTATACGTCGTGGGTAATTGAGAAGTGGTAGAGGTTAATGAGTGGTGTCAATCGATAGAGATTGACGTAATGTTGCTACCCAAAAAATAATTAGGCCAATAAGTAACTTAGGTAAATAATTATAATAACTGGTTCCCAGGAAAGGAAAGGCGCAGTATCTGCCATACTTGTTCTGTGGACACCTGAACCGCGTCGTGAGGGGAAGGAGGAAGTAGGGAGTGAAAGCGGAAAGAGGGAAAGGGGTGCCGTAGTGGATATGACGTCAAGGATATGACGTCACGCAACCGCAAGAAGAGCCGAAAAAGGGCATAGGAAGGAATTGGCGCTCTATTTGAAAGTACCAAATACTAAAATGGATAAACAAGAAGTGAATTATTGTGAGGTAGAAGCCGGAAGTAGAGCCAAAAAAGAGCTTAGGGAGGAATTGGCGCACAATTTGAAGGTACCAAAGACTAAAATGGACAAACAACAAGGGAAACAAACTAGAAGCAACCTACAGCAGCACCAGTGCTTTCGCAGCTACTCCAATGCAGATTCTGCAGTGCTCTGATTTTTTTCCACCAGAATGGAGGCCCTCCACTCCCCACCCCCGGCACGCAGAGATAGGGGATGAGACCGGACTTCCGCGTTTAGAGGCAGGCAAAGATGTCTTGGTTCCTTGTGGCCTCTTACGCCATGCGGATGGCTTGTCACTGGAGAGTTGGGTCCTGGCTCCGCAGAAGGGTTGCCCAGGCTTCTCTACTAAGTATTTTTGTCTTAGCGTCTATGGAGCTAGCCCATTCCCAAATTGCGTGGTTGAGGGTGGGGAGCTAGCGCATTCCCAAATTACGGGGTTGAGGGTTCCTCTCTCCTCACATTGCTTACATTTATCGTCCTGTCGCTCATCTTTCTGGACGTGATAGGCCCAGACCGGGTGGATGTAATTCCCTGCCTGTAGACGACGCCATGCAGTCCCCTGTTGCTCAGACGCTTATCTGGTGGTGGCACGAGCTTTCAACTATTTCTGTGTAATTAATTAGACGTTCGGCCATGTTCTACCAATCAGGTGGCTCCACGGTTACCCGAAAGTAGAGATCTCGGGCTAAATCGTGTGCTGCTTCGTTACCAGGAGCAGACGCGTGCGCTGGAGTTCATATTAAGCTGACGTTTCTACTTAGCTGTTTACCGGTCAGGATTGTCTCCGCTTCTGGTGCGATCCTGCCTTTTGCGTAATTGTAGATGGCTGTTTTGTTGTCACTAATTATGAATTTTACCTCCGTTCATATGCAAGTGAGCGCTATCGCAACTTCATCAGCTGTTTCGGAGTTGCGGCTTCTGATAGTGGCAGCCGATACTGGGGCGCCTCGGCCGTCGAACACCGAGGCTACCGCCGCACCTGACTTTCCACTCGCCGCATTAACGTATGCAACTGCCTCGCTGTCCAGTGGCTCAAAACGCTTTTTGGTCTCTTTTGCCTCCTTTCCGCGTTGTAAGTGGGGTGCATAAGTTAATAATCTTCCTCGACACATGCACCCCATATACAAATCAAGTCATCTTTATTTAAACATCGCCGAGATTTTAGGGGCATAGCCATAAAGCCTAACAAAGGCTTGACGAGGGGCTACGTCCCCATAAAAACACTCGGCAACTTTGGTGCGAGAGATGGCAATACAGATATACATTTCTCTGTCTAATTTTCTTTCTTTAAAGAAACAGCAACACGGCAAAGCGACACTTCCAAATAATGATGAAACAAGGACATACACGCAAAACAGAAGGCATTTTTATAGAAATACAGTTTCAGCCAGTTCATAAAGGGTATGAAATCTGCATAGTGTAATCAATCTATTGTGTTTAACAGAAGTGGCAAGTTAAAATTAATGTTTTGTCGTCCGTAATTGGTTCGGGTTTGTGGAAGGATGAAATTATTTTTAGTACGCGTGTGATAGTTATGAGTTTTGTGTTCAAGCCCGTACATTTCTTTGAAGAAAAGGACTGGATTTATTGCTGCAGTCCTGTAGCGACTTATTAAGCTTTGCTTGTATTGCTGCGGGAGAGGAGTTATATTCAGTTTTTGAAAAATCGATGCTCTAGGTGTGTCTCTGGAAACGTCGACGAGTATTCTAAGGGCACGTTTTTGCAGTTCGAAAAGCTTGGTGATATTAGAAAACGTGGTATATATGCGTAAAAGCGTATATGCGTGAATTGCCTGGTGACGTCATGACCAGTCTTGACGTCATGGTCATATGTGACGTCATCGTGACGTCACTTCGGGTTATTAAACTTGATCGGAGACGACTTCAGGTGGATGTGACATCACACCATTCGCATGGCTACATCGAATTCCGAGCTATTTCGACGCAATTTTGACATTTTTGACAATAATTATTCTACTGTTGTCAAACTTTGCTTCTAGGTTTCTTTTTGTCTGCTCTGTATGATGCAACCACTCTTTGTCTCCTATTTGTATCAGTTCCCACTTAACAAAATCGTTACAGACGGACACGATCGTGGCCGCGAGCATGAGCCATTAAAGGCTTCCGCATTGACATCAGGAGGGGCTGCAATCTTCGAACGGTGGTACTAGAGTCTTCGTGGTTCCACTGGCAACAGCCGCATGTGGGCTGCAATAACGAAATGCTTATGATGCCGTTCTCATTAATGTTAGCCCGTGCGTTACATAATTTAACACTCTCCAGGTTACCGTTGCCGGGTGAAATATTTTCGGAGTTGCGCGCAGCCCCCCATTTGGTTTTTCGAGTATCGGGCTGGTTTCCATACCACTTGATAAATCAAGCGATGTTATAATAAGCCTGAGCTTCCATGTTCAAGTTTCGCAGTCTGCACCTCTATTTCTCGTGCTCTTTTTTGCTCGAAATGCAGAGTCGCAGGCTACGCATGTCTTCATGTTTGGACAATCATCACTAGTCTTTTTTCTAGCTGACCAGTTTTTAACGCGACTGAATTCAATTTACATTCCTCCACCATGCAACACTGCAACAGTCGTTGTAAATGAACGTTGCAAAAGTTGGTCTTACTTAGTGCCGCAGTGGGGGAGTCCAGGGCTCGAATTCGCTTCACTACGCACATTCGTTTTTCTACCCAGTTTAATTGACGTGGCGGCTGTCGGATCCAGGAAATGGGTGACGAGTTTGGTGACCGCTACAATGAAGACCCGAACGAGCATGCGCAGAGTCGAAAACACATTCCTAAGCTGTCAATCAGTCTGATGCAGAACAAAATTTAATCTTATTTCAACCAGGATTCCCGCCATTTGGAGAGGAGCTGGCGCAAGTGGTGTTTACAAATCTACTTGGCTGTCAGCGAGTGCAAGCATCTTCAGAGAAAGCCAGTATGTGATATAAAAATTCACCGTGGTTCTTCCACACTAGTCTGCGCAAACACTTTTGACAGATGTTATCGACTCTGTGCATGCTTTGATTTACGCATGTAGACATCCGGCCCTAAACTGATGCCTTATAAAAGATTCGTAAGGCCGGCCTCCACACAAAGGCGAAGCTGCACTTACGATCGCTTGAAATTATCAAGCGTCTCATTCGCACTCAGCCATGGTTGTTGTTGTTGCGACTGTCGGAAGAAGGAAAAGAATGTGCACGGACCTGCTACTGGCTCTGTGCCTGAGCTTGCTTGTGAAAGGTTTTATTTCGTTTATGAGAGGACGTGAGCCGCAAAGACGGGGAACACCAGCCTCAGTTTGTCAGTAGCCCCAGTCCGGGCCGCCACAAGTGCCAGCCGCCTCGCTAGCACGGCGGGCCAGGGTCTTTTGGGCCCCGATCCGACGAGCTCCCGAGAAGAAAGAGCTCCCAAGCCTCTTCAATGGGAGTGGGATGGGGAGGAAAGTTTAGACTATATTGACTACCTCGTGCAGATACGAGAAAATACAAAGAAAGAAAAAGAGATAGGAGAGAGATAGACGGGTGCTGCAACCGCCTTCATCCGTCATCAAAGCGGTGGCGGGTGCAATGACGGCCTACAGTAGGTACAACAACCGGTGGCAGGCTAGCCCCCGCCTCCAACGGCGGGGACCTACCAGTTCCAGCCCTGTATGGCTTGGAGCAACCACCCCGCCCTGCTTGGTGGTGCAGTGGTTAGGGCGCACGACTACGGTGCCCAATGATGCGGGATCGAATCCCGGCAGGTGCTACTGCTTTTCCACGGAGGCGTAAAGCAAGGCGCCCGTGTACTGCTCGATGTCAATTCACAATAACGAACCCCAGGCGGTTGAAATTCGCAGAGCGCTCTACTGTGCCGTCTATCATAGCCTGAGTCGATTTGGGACGCTGAATTCCATAAACCAAACCTAACATGTATTCGCAGTTTATTAAAACCACGCGCCTTATAATATTCCCGCGAACATCTCAGGAAACCATAAAACCAAGTGAAAATTTGGCTCCGAGTATCATGCTAAAACGCTGAGCATTCTGTTAGTAGATTATATAGCATCGCTTGTCTATGCTATATAATCTCAGACTATATGCTATATAGTCTCAGCTGCGCATTTACCAGCATTGCGATAAAAGAACGGAAGAATCGGAGGAGGCTCAGCATAGCAGTTGGCGGTTGTCTTGACCTCTGCATATATTTTATTTACTTCAAGAAAAACTGAGTGTAACTCAATATGGAACGCATGAATGCATTCAGTATTCTACACAGACAATTTTTTTATTATTTGTTTTTATTTTCAGTACACTCTGCAGCGCCGAAGCATTATAGCAGGAAAGTGGGTACAACATTAATGTGGCGAGTAGATGAATAAAAAATCATACGAAAGAAATAACGAAAAGGGGGAGGGTAGACAAAGGAGTAATAAATCAAGATAAAAAATAAAAGAGGAGCAGCAGCTCATTCGATCAACGAAAAATGGTTTGAAGGAACTGTGAGGTCATTAATGTCATCAATTTTGTTCTTAATTTTGTGACAGTTTATTAAGAGATTATCCGGTATAAGCGTGATGATGACATTTGTTGCTTTAATCAATAAATATTTACTAGAATCTCTTATCTGACATACTCTCCTGTCTTTTCTTTTTAACCGATGACAAAGAAAAAAATGTTATTTTGAAATCAGGTTGTCTTTAATTGAAAACGTTCAATCAGTTGCTTCTCTTTGTAATGTTATGAAACGCAATCTTTCATACGCCTCGTACCGTTCTTTTTGCACTGCTCTAAACAGACACCGCATTTCTTTGAATTCTCTTTGTAAAGAAAAGCTTGCGAGTTACAATCTGCGTCGTCGCAAATGCTTGCGACATGCCCTTAACAAGCTTTCATGTTCCCCGCAGCGTGCGGCGCTGCCTCCGTGTATTGTTAGGCATGCGCTCGAGTCCTCAACGCAACGCTGGCGGGATCTCCGTTCACACTTCTCCGGCTTCTATTACATTCGGCTGCCGTTAATTCGTCATGACATTTTTCGAAACGACGCGCATTTTGTTAAGCGCTGCACTGGCTTCCTTGGTATTGGCGCGGACGACCAGGTTAGCTCAAATAGAAAGCGCGCTGCGTGGTTATGAATGGTGGCCCTTAGTCTTGTGTTTACTGGCTAAAATTATATCTACACACGATCAGTCATTCTCGAAACTCTAACCCAAGAGAATAAAATGCGCTTGTTTTACGTGCTCGAATGATTTGCCAACATTCCGTTTTGGTTTAATCTTCACATAGGCAAAAGGTACTCTTTAATAATAAAAATTATCGGTCTTACGCGTATAGAACTTTGAGGACACTATAAGTCTAAAATGTGTATTTATTTACGTTTTAGTTTCAAGCGTTTTCGGATGCGGATAGTTATCGCTCTAATTTTTAGCTACGTACGATTTCAAGACTGTCTTTGCTTTATGCACCGCTGCCAGCATCATTAGTACTTTGGTGCACACAGATATCAATACATGCTTTGACCTGCATATCATGATAGAGGTAGGGTGTTTAGCCTTGCGTAGCATATTCAAGATGATTCTGTTGTGTTTCGAGTGAACGTGTCGATAACACAAGCGGAAAAAGCGTGATTTATTTCCTTTGCGTCGTTTTTATATGCTCCGTGATGACGTCACGGCTATAAGCAGCATGCTGTCGCGCGAGGTGGCGTCATGGGTATGCTGCCTGCCGGCGACTGACGACGCACGCTTGCATGACGCAGCAGATTCTACGAGTGAAATCTCCACTAACATTGACGCTGATCTCAATCGAAATGAATTGCCACGAATAGGTGGACTACTGATATATAAATCGCTCTTCGTTTCGCCCGAACACTACTTCAGCCTAGTATGAAGGACTACAGCGGAGAACCACATCACCAAACTGCAAAGGTCCCAAACATGGTAAGGCAGTTGGCAAAACAATTTGTTTTCTATACCGCAAACAACATTTATAAATCTCAGCGTTAGTGAATACTGGTCTCAATTGTTGAGCCGATCTTACTTAGTTTGACACAGACAAAACAAAAGTATTGTATGCAGTATGCTTAATATCATTCCCAGAGACTGCATATATTCGAAACACATAAGCATGGTTTGTTCCAATTTTTTGCAATATTTGGTGATTTTAGACATTGTAGCAAAATTTTACATGTACTTTAAAAACTCAAAGTGGCACGGAAGCCCACATTGGAAAAAATACAGTCGATGTTTTTCAGTACCGACCATGTGAGAATTATATCAAGCTGCATGTTATGTGCCATAGGTGCATCCTAATGAAATTGTACTGTGTTCTAGACAGAATTATCACGTGTTTAAAACGCTCCAGTCAAGTTTTACAATTTAGATGCATACTGGAAACGAATTTTTGTCCTGCAACTATGCAATCATGGGGCTTGTCCGATGTGCTCTGATTCCTATCTCTGTATTACCATACATGCTTGCATATAGCACAACGATTATTACTGCCAGCTCGTATGTTTTTTATCTGGTGTTGTACTTCTGATCATTGCAATCAAGGCAGAAAGCTAGGCGCGATCGTCCTGTCTTTTTCTTTGTGTACGTGCTACATACACTAGACTTTTTAATGCATGTATTTCGGAGTCATTTGCACTGTCATGTGGCAAATATTTAGAATTCTTGGCCTCTTTAAGTCATTTTATATATTATATATGTACTTTGTCACGCGTTCAGCACAAAGCCCTATGTCAGCTCTGGTGTAGAGCTGCTCGCCGTTTACTGCCTTCTGTTTCACCACACTTTACTGGGGGTCGCGTATATTAATAGTGTCAACCTCTTGATTCTCAATGCTTAAAGCGTGCGCCCAGTGAAGGATTTTGAGGTGTAAGGAGAAACAGTAGAGTGGCAGGAGAGGTTAAAAAATAGAAGAAATTGGAGGATGATATTGGGTGTGGGAGGTTGGTCACTTTAGGTCAAAACAATTTCATCGCATACTTACCACAGTCCAACAAATGTCGCTATCCTATGGTACTAAATTTCCAAGCGTAAAGGCTGTTATTTTTAGAAAATTAGCCTTTTTACCAGCGTGCACTGCTAATAGGGTTGCGTTAGCAGCAATATGGCGTGCATTAAGCCAGGGCTCCTAAAAAAATTCAACCACCTTATGGCGGAAGTCATTCCTCCTCATTCCTTTCCATCACCTATCGATTGATTCTCACAGGCGATTATAAGGACAAACGCACCAGGCGCCATTTCATTGCCTTCACTAGGCCTGAAGATGGAGGCGGGATACCAATCAAAAAGGTTCGAGGCTGGGGTTTAAAGATTGCCGGAATAGGGGACTGGGTACCCGGATTCGAACCCGACCGCCGGAGGCGGCACTTCGATGGCAGTGCAAAGCAACGTCTTCCGTGTGCTGTGCGACGTCATTGCACGTTAATATCCAGATGGTGGAAATTATTCACTTGGGACAATACACGGAGGGCTTTGCGTTTCAATCGAAGCGAAACGCAAAGCCGTTGGCGTTGTTAGTAATTTCGACCTTCTGAAAATTTTTAATGAACACTGATGTCGCGCAGCACAACAGAGGGCTTTGCTTTTCGATGGAAGTGAAAATCAAAGTGCTTCGTGTGCTGTGCGATGTCCGCGCACGTTAATCCTTGGTTGGTGGGCGTTATTCCGGATCCTCTAAAACGCCACGTCTTCTTTCAATATTACCTTTCCCCCTATTATCTCCCACTGCAGTGCAGCTGTCCACCTTTCACAAAACCCTATTTTTTAACTCACAATACAATTTTGGGGGCCGCTTAAGGCACCTTAACAGGGCAGTCCGATAGCTGTACGTTTAGAATGGGTGAATGTTCGTGAGTTCGACAACATGCAAGACACAGCGCGAGAGTGTAGCAGTTAAACGCGCTTTGAGGTAAGCTTCGGGTATAGCATATTGCTCTTAAGCAGTCACCAAATAGAAGCAGATTTCTTCGGTCCGCTGCGGTTTCAGAGCCTAGGTTTTAAGGCAGCTTCAGCATGCTTATTGTACTTCTCTCGGCGGGTCTTGCTGGCTTCAGAGAAACGCACAGTCAACGGCTTACCACCTAACTACTAACCCATAAAAATCAGCTTCTGGGAACATTATGTGCACAACTGGTGCCACGTGCTGATTGCCAATTTCGGCATGTGGCAGAAGGAAGAGAGTTAAGTGCCCTTCCCAATTTGTAAGAAGAATGCAGGAGATACATGAAGGCGGTTTTCACCTGAGGAATCATATGAACACGTGAATAAATAAATATCTTTTATACACAGGTAATATAAAATACTGACTCATATTAAATAAAAATAAT
>JAJIZL010027850.1:46906-71344 GCA_023969395.1 Amblyomma maculatum
AATGGCTGCCGTACAAGCGCATGACTGCATGGCTGATATTTCGTAAAAGAACGCCAAATTGTGTTTCATACCAGGGACATCGCGAAGAGGTCGCTATTATATTCTGCAGTATTCAGTTATCTTTTACAAGAATCCTACTCAAAAAAGAGAGCGTCCGCTTGAACAGCCTAGACGAAAAACACAGCCTTACCAAGCTACGGAAAAGAGAAATAACTTTCCTTTATTAAGTGTCATCAAATATAAGGTTTTATGCAGAGTACAGCGCCTTCAGTGATTTTTCTCTTCTTTATGCTCGGTTGACAAAATTCACAGAATCAGATAGGAGTGCACAGCAGCTCCGAAACAAGATGCATTAACGTATTGGACATTCAGTACCCAAGTCTTTTTATGCGTCCTGCGTTCCCGTTTCTGAAGTTCTGTTAGATGCCTGTATCATTAGTGAACTGCTTGAGTGAAGTTTTTGCCTTCGTGTATTCTTCTCCTTGCTCGATTCCTTTGTTCTCCTCTCGCGAGACCCCCCTGCTTCTTCATTCATGGCATTTTTTAATCCTTTTATTCTGATCGGAGTGCCCTCTTTGTTTCACCGATCCCCGTAGTTCAATTTATAGGTACAAGCCTATGAATGCGTGGGAGAAAGACTAGGTTCCAGTCTTCGGTTTCATTCACCGCTTTTCAAGACCTTTGGCGTATGGATACCGAGAAACTGCCGAAACGCCGGCACCGCTTCCTTTCTTACTTAACTCCCGTTCTCTCGAAAAAACCTATACGAACCGGCACCATCGTATATTAATTTCTAAACCTTTACAGTGGCAAGGGTTCTGAGCCATCTCAGCTTTGAATATTTTGTTTTTATTTTTATTTTTTGGATCAATCAGTTCTCGTGCTGATCTTTCAAACTACCGGCGTATATTTTAAGTGGTTACTTGTCTTTCACCGTCCTCGAAATAGTGCGCTTATTTTGTCTCCAATTGCGAGCCGCTGTTCCTTATTCCTCCTTCTTTCATCGCAGTACCCGTCCAACGGTGCGCTTTATTTTCTTCTTGGGCTCTTTCTTATGGTTTCAAAAGAAGATTCCAGCGAGGGCTTTGCTAAAGAAAAGCCATTGTTTATTTCACCAGCATGCTGGCATTTCTTCTTCAGGTCTATCTGTATCTTCCTCAGCGCCGCAAGTTCTCTTCTGTCGAAGCTTCGAGGCAACGGTTCGTTTTCTTAAACTGGTTTAAAATGTGCCGCATGCAGAAGGTAAAATAGAAAGACGCAATACTTGTGCATCTTTTCTGCTCCCAATATTTTCCTGTTGGCTCCTTTGCTCTGGGCAGATAAGCAAAAAGCTGTGCGCACACAATCTTTCCTTTCTCAATCTCAAGTCCAACGTTTCTCAAAGTAACGCATTTTTTATTTCTTAAAATGTACAGCAGCAAAGCAGGGCAAGAAAGGAGGCCTGGGCTTTAGACCGGTGATCTTCTTAGTCCCACCGTGTATTAGAGCTGCGCTGTCTTTTTTCCAAATTCTCTTCTTTCTTTCCTCCTTCCTCTGACACTAATCCGCTCATTTCCTTCCCGGAGCTGAGTACGGCATTTCTTTCCGATAGCCCTACTCAGGTGATGACCTCTGGCCCATTTTGGGGACTGTTTTCCCCGCTAGCTTTGCCGCATTGCACTGAAGTCCGCAGGAGATGTCAGACGAAAAGGTAATAGGAATCTTACTATACCTTATCAAAACGGCCGTCAACTCAATAAATATATCGAACTTGCCCATCTGGTCAATACCAAAGTTATTTTATACTTCGCACCAACGCGTCCTTTGAGCAGGAAATTTTCTGCGATCGCGCTTCAAGGCGCGTCTCACGTGACATAGGCGCAGGCAATGCAAAGCCAGGTAATTTTGTTACCTGGTGGTAACTCGTGTAATTTATTTCAAATACGTCCGCTTACCTGCACATCGATGTCTGAGCTGGTGATATAGAACTCGAGGCGTAGCTGGCAGACATGAAAGGCTCTCCGCAAAAAAAGAGCAACCATCTGGACACACAAATCAGACTAGAAGTCCTTGAAAATAAAGTTAACCAGTAAAGGGTTCTTAAAAAAAATTCGTCGGACGATCAAGTACCAGCCTGTAACAGCGAGGCAGGTGCCACAATAATTGCTTGAACGAAGCGAGTCAAATGTGAGCAGCTGTCTGCTGCCGAAATATAGGCAGTCCAACATCTCGCATTCGGGCCTTTTGTCCGTAAAACTCTCTAAAAAGGACGAAACAACAGCGTAAAAGAACAAGCACACAGGAAGAGCGGCGCCCATTTTCTGTTTGTTCCTGTGTCCTCGTTCATCCAACCTGTTTCTTTTTTGTCAACTAGCCATGAACTGACTAGCCCCGGTCTGCTAGATACACTACTATGCATCTCATGGGCGTTCACAGCATCCCAAATATCCGTTGAAGGAACAGTATTTGATCATACAAAAAATTGGCGCTTGTTTAGCTTTGATTGAACCCGGATGGAAGCAGAAACTTCTTCTGGTTCTATCAAGAGCGCGCACACAATCAGAAAAAAAAAAGAAGGATATAGGACAGAGCGCCGAACTTTCTATTTTATTTCAGAAAAACTGAAACCTGCACTTATATACACACTACAGGTAAAAGCCACCAGAGGGATATATAAAGTGACACCAACGACGTGTCATCAAAGTCGTAATCACACGTTTTTTTTTTTTGACATAAAAAGATGCACCATCACCCCAAACAAGTTGAAAGTTCATTGTTCTGTGCTATCTTCTTCTCTTTTTTCCTGATTTTGTGCGCGCCACTGATACAAATGGATCGCAACTAACTAGCCCCAGCAGATCGTGTTATTCAAGCTTCTTCTGCCTGCTACATTATTCCCCTGTCACGGCCTATCAGTGTAGGACGCTAAATTATTGCAGACACTTCAGGTCAGCCTTTTGCGACATGACTCGAGAGTGTATATGCTACCAGCCCGCACATAAAGTCCCCCGTTAACCAACCCGTGTGTACGTGTCTGCATGTCCAAGGGATAACATGAATGCAAAGGTTTCTGGCAGGCTGATTCTGATATAACCTCCCCATATGAAAGGAGCGAGCCGAGTTGGCAGCTGCTGCCCGTGGCATAGGGGTAACGTCAATTCAAATGCCATGGCAGGGTGATTCTAATGTCACCCGCCCACATGAACGGCGAGACCCGATTTGGCGCTCTTTCCGGCCCCCACCGACACTGACGCTGAAGGCTCGAGATGGCTGCCGTAGTGTCAAACCAAATGACTTTTCTTACCTGTTCACGCACCCCAGACCGGAACCATGGCTGTTTATGGCCTTTGTATAAAAGCAGTCAGATCTCCCAGTAGTTTTATTATCGCGACTCTCTACGATTGTTAATTTTGCGACAGGTGCCATCATCTAAAACATTGGAAAGGCAAAATTTTATCAAGGGAAAATAGAAACGACAAAGTTCGAAACTAATTCATTTTGTTAAAGGTTAGATGAGACGAAACGAAATTACGGTGGCCGATTTATGATCAGTCAATGTACTGAAAAGCACAATAATAGCGATAGTACACTCTGATGCCAGGTCGATTGTTACAAAAGCGCACCGTAAAGTTCGAAACGCTATCTCTGCACGCGCGAGAACCATGCATGCTAATCTCACAAAATGGCGCACCCAAAGCTCACTCATGAACATTTTGACATCCGCGTTATTCCTTTTCTCAAGCATCGGCTCGAATTGCAAGCGTTGAAAGAAGCTTTATGTACTGGTGGCTCCAATATATTAGGAGTCTTTTCCTGACTATCTGCCTTTTCCGCGATATCTATAAATTTCAGTGCATCTAAATAGGAGCTATTAATTTCTTGTGTTAATCAGCGTCTCTACAAAAGGCGACTCATTCGGGTTGGTTAGACTATAAAGCGACTCGCGTGTTTGCATCAGACGGGTTCAGAAATCAATAACGCAATTTCCAACCGGGGAAGAAATGAAAAATATTGTCAAACAACTTATTCTCGTCGCAAATATTCAATCCTTGTCGTCGTTATGAGCGTCTGAATAGTAGCGCTCCCTCGAAAATGGTGTGTATTAGAACGAGCCTTAGACTGCACGCGTTATTTTGGTTGATGTGGAATTGAAAACAATTTCCTGACAGAAGAATTCTTCGAATCTTCGAAGTTTTCTTTGTGCATGTGCATGAGTGTGGCTCGCTGCGATAGATCACCGTACTTTGTCTTTGAGGTATTGTTGCTTGCTCAAATATTTTGGTTCCCCAGTGGCGATAACCTGTTATTCTTTATCATTAGTGCAATTTTTATCGACATTTTTGTACTGTCAAAGCTGTACCTTCACCTTTCTATGTTACCACTGTGGCTTTAAATTGTCTCATTTAATCCGCTTCAGAGATGGAGGGATGCCCATAACTTTGTCCAAAATATCAAGCTCAACTATATTTTTATTCGATGTGGTGAAGTCGCAGCATATAATTCCTTTTTTAGTCAGAACCTCGGGCCCCAAAAATGATCGGATAAAGCAATCTATATGCTGTCTCATTAGCTGCACTTCTTTAAGCTATACCAAAACGTGGCTATTGTGCGTTTCAGCGTTGCAACTATAAGACGGATATAGGTCTCTTTAAAAACAGCGAATGCACTTTCTGAAATGGACATTAACCGCCGTGGGTGTCTAACTATAAAATAAGATCAGAAGCAAACCGCTGGGTATCAGGAATATAAGGCTCTTGAGGTTACACGCAACTGCATGATAACATCGCCTGGTCTGTCCTACTTGCGCCTTGTCCTCAAATATGTACTACGCTGTGCGAATCGACTCAAGAATAAGGGGCATCATTCGAGCGGAGTTTGCAACATTCACCACATTACGTTCGCAGAGATGCGGGAAATCTTCAGTTTTCATTTTCTTTGTTACGAAGTGAAATGAAGTGGCATCGTCTAACAGTGGAAGTAGAACCACTGGACAACCGCAGTAACGGAAACGGTGTATCTAGATTCACAAATAATGCTTTACCGGCTCCTATGCAGCTCTCGCATAAGCGGGCTAAGCAAAGAAACTGCGCTCCGGCACGCAATCGTCACGTTAGCACCAAGAACCTTTATGTTAGCTTGGAAAGCTGTCTACAACCTTTTGACACATGCTAAAACTCCCACGGGAGTATACCGGTCTCTTTCCATAGCTCAGCAAGTGTCTTGCATTTTTATTTTTGGTTGGGATAGAACATGGGAATGGCGCATTGAGTGATCCTTGTCGATCCTGATCGATTGGAGTCTTTTCTCGAGAGTCGCTGGCATTCAGCTGTTCACAGACTAGGGGCGTCCGTCAACCTTTGTAACTCCTTCTGTCGTTTGAGACGGGAAAACGCCTTGGGCTATTTTTGTAGGAATGGAAGTATTGGTAGGTCGGTCAGATAATCACAGATCCTCAATGATAATCTCAAACGCACATAATCAAAAAGGATTACATCATTTCTGTGATACAAGTCGACAGGAAGTAGTACGTACAGAAGTTAAAATTGCTTTTCCGGCCCACATGCAGAAATTTACCCGCTCTCTGGAATATACTCGCTTCCTTACAGTGATTAATAGCGGGTTACATTTCTTGCGGCAGTCAATGCACGTCCGACTACCCAATTTGGTTTTTATTAAATGCATATCTGAGTTATCACGGTCAAACCACACAAATAGAAACAGAGTATGCTGCAGACGGAACGACTTATTGTAAGCGTCAAATGCAAAATTTCTTAACAAATCTGTTCTCTGTTAAAGCGGCTGGATATCCATCCCGTAGTAACAAATTTAAATATTATGCGCAGGAAATTGTTACGAGGCACACTCCGACGTAGTCGCCAGCGTTCGCCGTCAGGGACACACTCGTAAAACAAACAGAGCCTAGCTTTAGTGTCGTCGCCTACAATATTGCGACACATCATCGTCTGTGAGACTGCGCACCATAACAATAGCACCCTCTGCCCCCAACCTCCTCCCGTGTTAGAAGCACCGTCCCGGTGCGTACACTACTCAGGGGAGTATGACTGATAGGGTTTAAGATGATCGACATGCACGTCTTCTGAATGAGGGGTTGCAGAAAGAACTTTGAGTAGAGAGGCATTATCTCGTCGGTGAGTTGCCACAAGATGCGGTAGAGGCTTACATAGCGAGGCAGAAGTTTTTCGCACATGCCCACATGTGGGGCCCGAGCCAGAGGAGTACGAGGGAGCCACAACGACAGTGGGTGTCACGGTGCTGAATGTCGTAACGGTGCTTTTCAGAGCTCTGAGATGCGCCGAACGGGCGGCATCAGCGCGGGCGATGTCATCAGAGGTCTAAATGCAGGAGGAATTGTAAAGAAGAAGTAAGGCGCCCAATGGAATTAAAGGGTCGCGGCCCAAAAAGAGATAGAAATGACAGTACCAAGCTTTTCAAGGCGTGAGGAGTTGTAGGCAAATGTTATGAATGGGAATAGATGCCTGTCACCCGTTAATAATTAGAGGGATTATTAACGATGCACCATTACTGGTGCGCACACTCCCAGACACCCTTAGACTGAGTGAGGGTAGCTGTTCCGGTCGCAAAAGAGATGCCCTCGACCGGCGTGGCAAGCTCAGCCGGAATTCAACTACATTGTAGTGACAGAAGGGGTGGCTGTTTGGTGCCCAGTTGTCGCCGGTTCAAGTCAGAGTAAGGGTCGGAGCCAGATGTAACAAACAAAACAAACTTTATACACAGCAAGAGACGATGCAGAGGAATACACAAACACTAAAATTGCACAGACGAGAGGTTGACAGAAAAACAAACGCTGAGCATACAATTACAGAGGTATTCAATAACACAGAGGATTTACAACAGATCAAACACGAGAGAGCCACAAAAACAAACACCAAATTGTTCACCGGGCACTATTGCAGTCCGACGCCTCGAGAGTCACGATGTGGCCGCCATGCAAGACGAGCGCCGCTCGCTCGCAGGTCCGTGGGCTTGCCAGCAGCAAGTGATCCCCGGGAGTCCAGCCGAGGCAGTTGCGAACACGCCGCATTCGCTGACTGACTGACTACCCAAGCGGCGCGGCCTCAATAAATAGGGCGCGCCGCGTCTGTCTGTTAAGGCGCGCTAAACCTAGCGCGCACACACACTTGGCTTCGCTGGTTAAAGCGCTCCCTTTTTCTCCCGTCGAGCCGCGCGTCGTCATTGGCTAGGACCCGTAGAAATTTTTGGATGTTCTGGCGTTTTTTAGACTAGTGAGTTACCTTCATCGCCGGGTGGTGAGAAAGAGGGCGACGGCGACGCGTACAAAGCCAAGCGCTCTCTCACGCGGGGAAGGAGGTTTTTCTCGAATCTTGTGGAAGGTACCATGCGCCGACGCGCGGGCCTCGCGCTGCGCCGGCTTAGTAAAAATGTGCGCCGATCTCGTGACAACGTCCCAGTCAAGATGCTGGTCGGAAAGATACATTAATTGATAGCCTGTTGGTCAGTTTGTGATTAAGGCGCTCAGTAAGACCGTTCGTTTGTGCATGGTACGCCGTTGCGAACTTGTGACATGTAGCGCTTGAGTCGAGAAGGTCATGAGCAACTTGGGAATGGAAGCAGCTACCCCGATCAGTGAGCAATTGACGAGGAGCGGCATGGAGCAAGATGACGTCTTGCAGAATAGTCTCCAACGTCGGAGGCATCACTGCTTATGGCATACAATTGTCGTAATCGATCTCCACGGCAATTGATTTATTCCCAGAAGGTGACGTGAGAAATGGCCAAAGCATGTTGAGACCAGCACGTAAACACAGCTCAGTCGAAAATGCGAATGGTTGTAGGGGCCCACTAGGCTGAAGGAACGGTGTCTTCCGGCGTTGGCACAACTCACAAGAGGTAACGCAGCAACCAACAGAGCGTTAAAGTCCATACCAGTAGAATTGTCATCGAACGTGGCCGTACGTGGATAACACTCCCAGGTGCCTTTCTGTAGGGACGTTATGAAGTTGTGCAGGAGCAGTAGAGCACAGATCAGCCGGAACGACAAGTCTGGGCGAATGTTGCGCCTGTATAATGTCTCGTTACGCCGCACAAACATACTGGCAGACGGATAGGAGCTCTCATTGCGAAGGTGATCAATAATGGGGCACAAGGAAGGGTCACGACTCTGTCCTACGCTGATGTCGAGAAAGTCCAAGATAAGATGAGTAAAATACATTCGCCGGCAGTATGGTTATAGGCAGCTCGGGAGGATCGACAGGATGGCGGAACAAGCAGTCGGCGGCTGGGTGTAAGGGCCTGACTGTACATGACAGTAAACAGATACTCTTTTAATCGCAAGGCGCAGTGACCTAAGAGGCCTGTAGGGTTTTTAAGTGAGTACAGGCAACACAAAGCATGATGGTCCGTTACTATGCTGAATTGCCTCCCAAAAAAATAAGGGCAAAACTTAGCCAAAGCTCCGGAATAGAATAGTTACGCTCGGATGGAGATAGCAGGCGGCTGGCATAGGCAATCACACGAAAGTGGCCGTGTTGTTACTGGGCAAGGATGTTGCACCGTGGCCACTATAGCGCCGGTGCGTATAGTTCGGTAGGTGCAGACAGGTCGAAGTACGCCAGAATAGGGGGAGTTGTGAGGGCGCTAATAAATGTGCAAAGGCATGAGCTTGCTCACTGCTTCACGTGAAACTCACGTTTTTTTTTGTGGAAAGAAGGTAAGGGGACGCGCTATGCCTGCGAAATTCTGAAGGAAGCCGCGGAAGTAAGAAGGGGTGGTCAGAAAAGAACGGTAATCAAGGTTCCATGGCCATTTTTCGTTTTCAATGAAATGTTCAGATGTGGTGGGCAAATATCTCGGACCTTATTTGTGCAAGATACGGCGTAGTTTTCTCGAGAACAAGTCGTGTACCACTAGAAGTGTGAAAGATACGGCGTAGTTTTCTCGAGAACAAGTCGTGTACCACTAGAAGTGCAAAACGCTGCATTTGGCATTTCAAAATGTCGCAAGTTTGGAAACCTACTTTTCGTGCGCTAAAATTCCGTCATCTATCAAATTTTACTCAATAAATCTATGTAACGTTTACTTTACCACTACCCACCGGAAATTTGTTTTTTTTTTTTTTTTTTTTGGGGGGGGGGGGGGGGGGGGGGCAATGTATTTAGTAAAAAGTCGCAAACTTTGATTCAGGAGCGACAAGCTCAAAAAATGTACACTTTCAACGGCATATACTGGCATGACGCCACGAGTTGTTTCAACTAAAGTGTTTTGTCGCTATTATGAGGGCTATATATTATTTATTTATTAACGAATACCTAAAAGGTGCCATTAAAGGAGTATTACATGAGGCATTGGTACGTTCAGCAGATGAATCTTTCAATGGATGATTTCAATGATGATGGGTCGGTTTCCTCTGCGATGGCTGTCCACGAATGACCTGCCACTATGGCAGGCCATTCTATTCCCTTGCTGACTTAACAAAAAAGGAAGATAAATGTGCAAATGTCCGGGCAGGAAAAAGGTAGACAGCCTTCCCTTAGTTTGTGCGGTCAGATATGCGGTGGTCGAGGTTTATAAGGGAGTTTAGGAAAGGATAATAGTAAAACGTATGGAGCAAGCACAGTCTAGCCATCTTTCATTGGTTAGCTTAGCCTGGCAGGTTAGTATTGCGCTTTAATTTAGAGATACTAGCGATATAAGAATATGCCGAGAAATATAACCTAACAGTGCGATTTCGTACTGCTTCGATAGTAGTTTAAAGGTCATTCTGATGAGGGTTCCAAATGGCGCAAGCATATTCTAATGTGCGAAGAATTGTTAAAAAAGCCAGGAATTTTGCTGATGGGGGTGCTTGAATCAAGTTCGGTGAAGTAACCGAGAAGGCGATTTGCCTTGTTAGTGAAGTGAGTTACGTGAGAAGACCAGCATAGATCGCGTGTTAAGCGGATGCCTAAACATTTGTATTTTGTTAGTGGAGTTTTTGCAGTACTGCCGATAACATAGCACGAAGATGGTTCGAAATGACGCCGATGGAATGATAACAGAGATGTTTTTTCACATTGAAGAACATACACAATGTTTTACACCACATCAATACGCGTTGGACATCAGACTGAAGAAGCATAAGGTTAGCCTTCCTAAAACTCTAAATAGGCGTGCTCTCCGCGACGCATGAAAATCATCCGAAATTCGAAAACAGCCAGAAAGAGGCAACTTTGATTGAAATTTACAAAATATCATATTGACTTTATTAAACCATTTCCAATTAATTCTTAGTACCTGAAAAATATTACGGACTAAAAACTTGTTGCATTATGTTACCTAAAATTATCAATAAAATATACAACTGAGCGCTTGTCCTGCAAATAGCAAGTTATAGAAACACATTCTAGCCCGACTCAATATAGTGTTGTACCTGAAACATGATGTTATCCAGGCCTTCTCCTTTATTTCTGAAAAAAAAAAATGTGTAGCTCTAGAGTAGTCTGCTCTTGGTTCATCTTATTTTGAAATCGGCCAAAATTAAAAACCATCAACAAAAGAACAACTTTCAATTGAATTTGAAAATCTAGCCCACCTACGATTTTAATCTAAATCCCCTAAGAGATATTCTAAGTACTTTATATGTATCAGCCACTAAGAAGTATTGCAGTATAAAAATAAAATTAAAAAATTATTAAAAAATTTACTCATGTTTTTATTCGTAAGTTGTGCTTAGGGCTTCCCCTTAAGGTGTAGGCGTCAAAATTTGCAATTTATAAGATTAGTCACATTTTATCTAATGCTATATTCAAAGCATTCTGGGTACGTAGTCTTTTTATGCTTGCGGCAGGGTTAAAAGTAGCTTAAAACGGAATGAATGTGCAATTTCTGGCAATTTTATCACAGAAGGCCAGTTAAGGTGGAACTTTTCTGTAACCTGTTATATTTTTTGTTATTGTTAGGTGAAATGAAATTTATTCTAGTTTTTAATTATCTCATTTTTTGTTTATGACACACTTAAAAATCTTCTATTTTTGAAGAGAATTTTTTCTAATGTACTCTGAAGTACTGAAGGCTCGCTCCGCCTTCTAGGAAACGGGTCCGCGAGAAATGGTCTCGCCCGACGAGTCACCGATTCGCAGTTTGTGTAAAAAATACCGGCTTATTCTGGAACAAAAATACACTTTGGAACGATAAAGCATCGGAACACACTGCAGAGCGAAGCATACAATCGAGGCATGCGGCAGCGCTATGCCATAATTAGAAAAGGAAGGATAACTGCTCTTACAAGCCGCGGCAAGGCAAAACAAACTATGGCGTGGATATGGGGATGTGGCACGGCAGAATCGCTCCTAGTGGCACCAGAGACATGATTCGCGCTTGGCAACAACTTACGCAAACAGCGTAACACTTCTTCGGAAGCGTTGCTTCCATCGTCATCCTGGTGGGGCGCCGCTCCGCCGTCCGCGTTCACCCGGGATGCATCCTGCCCCTTAGTGACAGCATGACCGCGGCCCAGCCGCGCGGTCTTGGAATCCCTTTGACTTGGCTTTCCGTTGCCCTTATGAAGGCTCACTCTCAAGCCGAGCACTGTCATGCTGGAGATAAAGTCTGTACATGCGCAGTTGCGCTACCCCCGCGCGCATCAAGACGGAGTGGAAGGAGCGCGCGTAGTTAAAAGGGCTATGAGGGGCGCGAGAGCCCTTTACAACTACAGTACGATTATAGGAAGAGCGCTTTGCAGCATTATAGTTTTGGCAAATTTTATATTTATGGCAGTAGCATGAATGAGCCAAGATGGCAAGTTTTCTAGTTAACAAAGCTATCTAGCCCAGGAAAAAAGGCTAGCCAACACGAAGCGAACCCACCGCCCACCTAACTTGGAAAGCATAACCTGAAGTTATAGCGGACATTTGTGGCGCGCGGACATTGATCAGGTGTCAAATTGTTTGCTATTATGGGAAAAGAAAGGGTCGAATGAGGAGACGCCGATGCGAGGGGCGCAGATGGAGGCACAGGCGTGAGTGCTTAATATCTGATACCTGTGTGGAGCAGAAAGGCATTTCTGAGCGAAGAAGCGCAGTTGAGCAACCAATCAGGACAGAATTGGCCGTTAAAAAGTCGATGCCATGGATAACATCGTGAAGGCGACGGTCGATGACAGTGAAGAGCACAGGGGTATATCCAATCGCAAATACTCACGCGCACAGTCCACAGTCCAACGAAGGCAGTGACGCTTCACCGGCGACACCAACGGCTGATGAGGCGGGGGGTGTAACAACAGTTTTTTGACGACGGTGAAATGAAGATCTGAGGACGAAATTTTGGGCACCAGTGTCAATGACTGCGGTAGCAGGTCCACCATCCACAAATACGTCTAGTATGCTGCGGCGATGACCGAGGGGGAGCCGTCATTGCAGCGTCACCTTCGGGAGCTGCATTGGTCACTTTTCCGGAAGAGAGCTAGAGATGAGAGGGGGGGGGGGGGGGGGGGGAGTTAAAATCGCGGCAGACTGTATCACTCCGAGTTTGGGCATGATCCGTTGTCGGCGCTGCAATCACGGTACTGGTGGCACGTGATAGTGACATGGCCGCAGGCACAAAAGAAAAGACAGGCGTAATAACAGTGAAATGAAATCTTTATTGGGGATTACTTGCACGCGCAAAAGAACTGAACAACTCGGCAAAGGTGATGACAGCAAACGTGTTCGAAGGTCGTTGAACGTCTACTCCGTCACACCGAAAAACACTGAATTTAGAGGCGAGGAAACATCTAGATCATACACAAAACTGTGACTAGCATAACTTTTAACATTGTAGAAACTCACGAGAGTGGTCGGAATCTTCGAAATACATCTTGCCGCATCTTGCGCGACAAAGAAAGCAATAAGCAGTGCATCTCGCGATAACAAGCATGAACAATCAAACAATGCAGAATCAACCTTTGCGCTAGAATCACAGTGCCAGCGGCTGTCAAAAAACAACAAATACAACCAATAATTATTTGAATCGTTCGTGGCATTACTCTGACCTTAAAAAGGCATCGCCTCTATGCTTACAAAATAAACATGAAGGTAAAGAAAATGTCAGGAATTAAAATAGCGGGCCTTTTGCGCGCGAAATCAGTCTTCAGGCGCACCACATGGACGATGTCTGGATGCGCCCAGCGTCGCTGGAATGTCGTAGTGTCGTCGAGGATGACTCGTAGTCATGTTGTCCTACGCACCGAAAGACTTTCTAGGCCCAAAGTATCAGCGTAGTAACTTTTCAATTAGTCCACGACGTCAAATTCACGCCCATACCATCACTTGATGGCTTGTACTCGGCGTGGTCTCGTCGTACGTTGTATCGGCAAGCGTTGGTATACGCTGCTGTTCTTTAATATGCAGGCGTGCGAGTGGTTGGACTTGCTCTACACACTGCAGGTAGACGGCGACGTCGAGCTTGTCTTCTTCTGTCAAATGCGGCAGCATCGCATCGAGCGCTGTCGTGGGCTCTCTGGCGTACACAAGCTTAAACAGGGCCACTCTTCTCAACTGGATGGCCGTGTTATGCGCGAAGATAACGTACGGCAAGATGGAGTTTCAGATATTTTGTTCGGCAAACACGGCGATCACAGTTGCGATACTTTTACTACGACGGTTTGCAAGCCCGTTCGTCTCCGGATGGAAGGCAGTTGTCATCCGGTGGCTCGTTTGACTTGTAGTTTACGTTTGACTCGTTTGCCCGTAAATGCAGTTCTTTTGTCCGCTATGGAGCCCTTCAGGAGTGTCGTGTCGCGGGCTAATTCATTCGACGAAAAACACCAACTTCTGCTGCGGGCAGAGATTACGCTTCGGCATAGCAGGTCATGTAATTGGTTGCCACGATCAACCATTTGTTTCCCGCTGATGAAGCTGAGAAGAGGCCGAGGAGATCCATGACAATTTGTTGAAAGGGCTTATTCGGTGTCCGTATTGGGTTGAACAGACCAGTTGGTTTGATTGGGGGGCTTCTTTTGTAGCCGAAACTCACGGAACGTTTTCACATAATGAGCAGCCACGGCAGGTAACCCTGGCGCGGAATATTGCCACGAAACCTTCAAAACAGTGTTTGTTGTCTTTTAACAGCCGCCGGCATAAAGGCTTATCACTCTGATTCTGGACCGCATATCAGTTTCGTAATCTTTGTTTGTTACTGCTCGATGTCGGAAGTCACACGTTTATCAGTTTTGTTGTAGCGCAAGACGCACCGAGATCTGTCTCGAAAGTTCCGGCCACTCGGGCGTCTTTCTACAATGTTCCAGCCCGTGCTGGTAGCTGTTTGCGACGTTATCTAGATTGTTCTGTGCAGCCTTTAAATTGAGCGTTGCCGAGTGTGACGGGAATTCTTTGTTCGACGATCGACGAGCACGTTTGTTTCTATCGCCGCCGCCGAGTTGCTTAGTTCTTTTGCGGGCGCAAGTCAGCCCAAATAAAGAGTTTCTTTAGTGCAATTATCGACCCCTTCATTTGTGTCGTCGACCTCGTCACCACTACGTGACAATATTTTTCTTTTATCCAGTGACACGTGTGCACAAACCCGAGATGCCCGGCTATCGGCTCATCATGAAGCACCTGCAGAATCTCCTGCCTGAGGTCTTCGGGCACAAAAAGAAGCTGCGCGGTTGAGGAGGCTGTGAAGTTCTATACAACGAAGCCATCGTTTAACGCGAACGATGATAAATGGCACTTGGGCACTGCCGGCGCAGCGATCTTTCCTTCAAGGTAATCATCTAGGTCTTTGAACTCCCGGTCCGGGCACTGCTGCCATGGTAGAAAAAGAAAATGGTAGCATAACTCCCATACAACTGCGTGTCGACTGAGCGAAGCTTTAGTTTCTTGGCGCCCCCTGAGAACGCTGCGGCAAAGCAAACACGTGACGTTGTGGCGTCAGAAACATTTGTGACGTACCATTGGCAGGGAATTAAATTTTTTTCTTTGGGACGAAAAACACGGCCAACGACGACGGAGGCAGAACGATGCTCGGATAAGGCGGAAAAATGGACACCATACCCTACTGAAAACTCCTGTATAAAATTCATACAGGAAATCGTATACAGGTTTACTGTACAGGATCCGGGATGCAGGATTGTGTGCTATTATAGGAGTTTCCTGTACCGCACAAAATGTCCGGATAAAACCGCGCGAAGCTGATTAGGAATTTCCTGTATGGAATTTCCTGAAATAGGGAGAGGCCTTCGCCCTGCCGTGGGTATAGTCAGGCTGATGATGATGATTTCCTCTATGGTCGATGACCCTCGTTTCCGCAAACAAAACGCGTCGCCAGGTTGAAAAAAGCATGTAACAAGTTAAAATAGCGCGACTACATTTAAAAAATAAAAAAAAAACATGTTTAGAACCCACAATCACAAGCCTGGATTCGAACTTCTGACTTCAAGCTCCTGAGACAGATGCTTTAACCACTACTCCATAGCGGATTCTCTCTTTTTTTTTATTGCATGGGAAAACTTCCGTAAAAAAAGGGGCAAACTCCACCTAAACTTGTATATGTTTAAAGTTACCGGGCTGCTTAATACGAGCTCGCCATATCCCTAGAACATCAATGCCCCATAATCAAAACATCAAAATTCTTGGAGGCAAACACATGCATTTAGATACGGCGTCCATTTTGGAGGGCCTCCACATGCGGCATATACTCTTCACCAAAGCACACTGCTCCTTAAACACGGATATGGACGATCTTGGTGGCTTGGCGTGCCTGTCCATCATACGGCTTTTCCAAAGATTGAACAGTTCCATCAATACACATAGATCGTAATTACATGACAGATCGTTTTGTCAGGAGGGAAAGATCTAATAGTATATGATGTAATTTCGATGTCCTTTTTAGGAGTTTTTTGTAATATGTCTCAAAAGAACATTGCATCACGGCACAGGATAAAACAATCAATTGTCTCCGGCACATTACCAAGATGGCAATTCACCGCCCAGTTCACAAACATCTCCGCATCACCAAGAAATGTCTTGACAGGCAACTCCGCTATGTGTAGTTTGAAATCGAATGTTTTTGCAGCTGCCTGAATACCCAGTTGCCTAACAGGCTTTAGAACGGTGGTGTCCAAAAACCCCAGATAAGGCTGCGGATACAACTGTGTAGAGAGCAGAGACTCAGTGAGAACCTGGGTCATCGGCTTTCTCGAGAAGCTATACAGGTAATTTACACAGAAATGCACAGTGCGAAAATTGAAAGTGTCAGCAACCTCGTTAAGGAATCCCCCTAAAGTTCCCTCACGAGCCTACCGAGTTGGTGCGAATAAGTAAGGCAAATGAGCACTGAGACGCCTAGTGAGCACAGCTGCAAGAAACGGGTGGTTTCCCGATCTGAAAAAAAAAACGGAAAACAAGTTGATGCACGCACAAGTGAACAAGGCCCACTCCACCAAACTCTAAGGGAGGGAACAAGTTGTCACGCCGCATGGGCTCACACTGAAAGCGCCACACAAATGTTGCAAATATTATGTGTGTAACTAGTACCTTCCTCCTCACACAATGCAGGACTTGAAGGACATACGCAAGCTTTGAAAGCAAAAATTAGACCTGTGCCCTGGAAAACACTGAAAGTTCTCTACCCACCCAAGGCTGTGTTTGTCGCCGCATAGGTACGATTTGTGAATCCCAGTAGCCTGCGCTGTTGCGAACTTGGTGCAGAAGGACCCCTAAGTACTGAAGAGGACTACAGTCCCAGCATATGCCTCCAAACTTGCTTTGCGTAGTGCCCCATTGGCCCAACCAAAAGTCTTTTATTTAGATTAAGAGCCGCGCCTGATACATCGCAGAACTGTTCGGTCAAGTGTAAAGCCTACAGTACATTGTTTTTGTTAGACCAAAAGAGGGCGGCATCGTCCGCGTAGGCTAAAATCTTAACTTCACATTGAGCCAGAAAGAAACCACTGATGGCTGCACTGTTAATTATACTGAGACAGAGGGGGTTCCAGATATAAGGCAAACAACAGTGGAGACAGCGGACATCCTTGACGAACAGATGATTCCAGTGGTATTGGCGTCGTTAGCTCCTCATTAACAATTAGTTCATATAGCACAACCCTATGCCTTTGAGCAAAACATCACCAATGTTTGCATTCTCCAAGACCGCGAACAAGAAATCGTGCCGAAATTATCAAATGCCTTCACCAGGTCAATTTGAATCAGAGTTACTTATCCCGTCTCATCTAATATTGTCTCGATTACTGAACGTGCAATATGGGAGTGCGTTTGAATACTGCGTCCTCTAATACCACATACCTGATGCGAACTTATCAAGTTCATAATGACAAGCTGCAAAAAACAACAAAGAAACTTTGCAAAAGTTTTTTAAAGAACATTACAGACGGAAATCGGACGATATCCTTAAACAGTTTCCAACCTATTAGTATCTTTACCTATGGGAACTAATATTGTGTACCCTGAATAGCCTCTAGCATGGCTAATAATAATGATATATTTCGGCAAAAACGGATCGAGAGCAGCTTTCGTCTTTTCATCGGAGGACAACTTTGTTTCCTGAATTGCTCAGACATGCTCCATTTGTTTAACAGATGCCTTAACTGCTGCAACCTCCGACGGTTACGCATACCTCTGGCGTTAAGGGTAGCGACTTGATATGCTGCGACGCTAGCCATTTCTAAAAAACATCTAATAAACCTGTTCTAATAAACATCATCCCCTGAAATGGGGTGGCCCGCCAGTAGTTATATTTTTGTATATGTAGCTAATTTTGCTCTTTCGCATTTTGTATACCTTACTTGGCTGTAGAATTTGAGGCCGTAATTCACTGATCGCCCTTTAAACATGCTGATTCTTTCTCCAAGCTAGCACGAGGGTTCAGCAATGTCCCGTATCTTTGTAAAGCGTCGCTTTATTAGAGGCAAACCTGATGATAATATGATTTACTAGTGCTGATGTGTTTTGTCATCGGCTTCCAACGCTTTTAAGTTTTCCTACACACAGAGATTTCAGGTGCATTAATACTTGTAATACTGCACGTTTTAGCTTCACATGCAGCCAGCGAAGCAGCGACGTCAATGAATACAGTTCCGACTGAGTGGTTTCAATATGTAAACATTGGAGAAAGCGTCGCCCGGTATCCGGCTACCTGTGCATCTTTCCATGTTCAGTGATGTTTCTTTATTTTTCTCGAGCATGTTTTTATCCTCGCTAAGAAACGATACGTTCGTGCTTCCAATTTCGCGGTGAAGGCGGCAGATCTTCAGTCGCAGATATGAACAAGCACCGCAAGCTCGTACGAGCTGCAGCATTTGTACGCGCAAAAGCAACGCGATGCACATACTAGCTAGCACCCACTTCGACAGCTTCGTACTTTCGAGATATTTGTGAAACGATGCGTGCTCTGTATATACAAAATAGTTGTATAATATGTTTGGTTTCACGCTTATTTAGCACGCTGGCGTGCTCTGGCATGGTCATTCTGGTTCAGTTTCACATATCGATGCGGCTTCTGTTCAGAAGAGGAAATACTCTGCCCGGTACCGGTTTCAGAAATGAAAAATTCGTTCAGTTTCTGGTTAATTAATACTGGCTGCACCGACATGAAACTGCGCGGAGTTCTGATTCCGGAAATTCCTGTATGGTCCGTGTCCTTTCTTTCTAAAAAAAAACTTGACCCGAGGCTGGGAAAACCATGCAGAGCTAGCAAATAACACGACTACATTTGAAAGAGCAGAAAAAAATAACTCCTAAAAAATATAACTTTATAGTTAACTATTTGAACTTCGGTTTTTACGATCAACAAGCACACTCTCGAACCATAATACCCAAAGTGAGAAACCTTAATGGATTCCAGTTTTTGGTGAACAGGCCAGCCTAAACCGTTTTTGAAACTTTGTGAACCATTACAATTGCTAGAGCGCATTGTGGCGTTATATTTTGCCTTTGTCCCACTGTAAATATCATTGTTAACAGGAAATAAAAAAAAAAACACAACACCAAGCTCCCGCAGGGGGCACCTGTAAAGGCAGGTGTTTGCGTGCACTGTGCGACACCACGGACCCCAGCACCCACGCTTAGCCGTGCGTGGCATTGCCGTGCCTGGGGAAAGGGGGATACTGGTGGTTGAGCTGATGCCGAGTGTTCGGACCGTTAAGGCCCCTCGGCGGAGGCAACACACCACTTTGGCCCACGCTTCCCATAGACGGCACCACCCGGGGGAAATCGGCAGTCGCCTTTTCCTGTCCTCCCCTCCATCTTTCACTTTCCTGTCATCTATCCTACAACTCTCCTGTCCTCTACTCTCTTGGTTTTTTCCTTACTTCCCGGCGGCGAGGGTTAACCTTGTGTGGCTGACTACCCTGAGTTGAGCCATATTAGGTTATAGTTAAGGTATACAGCTGGCGTGGGCAGGGCTTTTTTTAGGCACCTGTCCCGTCCCCTTGTTGGACTCCATGGTGGGTGGCTGGTACCATAACCGAACAATAAAATAAATTTTATGGCTTCTTCCCTTTCCGCAACTGATCGCCCTCCCGCCAAGAGAGGACGCACCGATGTGACGAATAAGTTTTTCACTAAAAATGTAAACAGCTTCCCCCGCTTTCATGTCGTTCACTCTGAACAAGCAGAAAAAAACTGCCCGTCAAGTCTCACCGTTCCTTGTGACAAAGACTCTCACAGACACAATAGGTCCAGGCTACAAAGTCAAAAAGCTACCAAATGGTGACCTCCTCTTAGAAGTGCTGTACAACCACCAGTGCGGAGAGCTAGCAGCTGTTACATCATTCGGTGACGTCCCTGTCACAATCTCACCACACCGCTCACTCAATACAGTTCGTGGGGTCATTTCAGATAATGACCTTAAGTTTCTGACCGAAGAATTGCTCGAAGGACTCAAGGACCAAAATGTAATCAACGTTTATCGAATCAAGATCAGGCGAGACAACAAACAGATCCAAACTAAGCACATCGTCTTGACATTTGCGCTGAGCACCCTTCCAGACTCCGTTGAAGTAGGATACACAAAGCTGCAACTCAGACTGTACATACCTAACCCACGTCGCTGTTATAACTTCAAGAGATATGGCCACAGCTCCCAGAGCTGCCGAGGCCGACTCACCTGCGCAAAATGTGCCTCAAATGAACATGCCACTGACACCTGCCAAAATGAACCAAACCTTTGCGTAAACTGTGAGGGCAACCACCCAGCATACTCAAGATCCTGCCCAACATGGAAGAAAGAAAAAGAAATTGTAACCTTAAAAGTCACTGAGAACATTACATTCGGAGAGGCGAGAAAGCGGCTTTCATTGGTCCAAAGCCCAACTTACTCCGTTGCGACGCAACAGGGCGCAGCGTCACAGCGTGCTTCGGCACCCGCCCAGGTCACGGGTGGTGACCCTGGTGTGGAGCCATCCGCGCCCACGGTGGCTGCAGCTGGCGCTGCTCCACCACCCCCAAAGCAGGCTTCGCGACCTTCCAGGTCTGAGGGGCCCAAGGCCTCTTCTCACACGGGGAGGCCTACTTCAAGCGTTCCGGTGTGTTGTCCGCGGTCATCCAGCGTGTCTGAGGACGCGATGGACACGACAACACAGGGTAGTCCTGTGCCGTCAAGATGGCGGGACTCCTTAGAGCGTGCAAAAAAGGACAAGCCCCGAATCACGGGGCCAAAAACAACATAGTCTCTATTTTACTCGTATAGCTTAAGATGGCTTTTGTAATAAACTGGAATTGCAGGGGACTGCTTAATAACTTAAGCGACATAAAAGACATTTTAGCAACATATTCACCTGTGGCCTTATGTCTGCAGGAAACAAACCTGAGTCCTCTACATGTGAATATTCTTAAAAAATACAAAGTCTTCCGCCGTGATCGAGAGCAGGCATGCAGGCTCTCGGGCGGTGTTGCCATCATAGTTAAAAACAATATTGCAGCTCGTGAACATAGGCTCAAAACTCGGCTAGAAGCAGTAGCTGCCACACTTATCACGTATAAAACAATCACAATTTGCAGTATTTATATAGAGCCACACTTAAAAATAACACTCCATGATATCGAAGACCTTTTCAGCCAACTGCCAGATCCATGCGTAGTAGTTGGCGATTTTAACGCCCACTCTTCTTTCTGGGGCAGTGAAAAAACTGACACGAGGGGCCAAATTTTAGAAGACTTTATTCTGTGCAATAATATCTGCTTACTTAACACCGGAAAACCCACTTACTGCTCCCCGAGCTCCGGTAAAATGAGTTTTATTGATTTATCTTTCTGCTCATCATCGGTTTTTAGCGATTTTAAATGGGATGTCTTAGATAATCCGCATGGAAGTGATCACCTACCTACAACAATCAGTCTAACATCATCACCATCTATAATTCAAACCAAACCAAGATGTTGGAAGCTGCATTTAGCAGACTGGAAGCTTTTTAAAGAGAAAGCCGACTTAGGAAAACTATTTGCCAAAGATTTTAATGTCGATGAGTTAAATGAAAGATTTACCTCTTGTATTTTAGCCGCCGCACGCCAAGCCATCCCTCAATCATCTGGAGTTGTGAGACAGAACTGTAAAGTGTGGTGGACAAAAGACTGCAGGGAGGCAAAGAAAGAACAAAATAAGGCGTGGAGTATATTTCGCAGGTACCCCACACAAGAAAATCTCCTAATTTTCAAAAAGGCTAGAGCTAAAGCGCGCTATGTACGTCGTACTGCTGAAAAAGCTTCATGTCATCATTACATCTCTTCTATAAACAGTCACATAACATCCAAGGATATGTGGGCACAAGTAAATAAATTAAATGGCAAGTACTCCCCGTTTACAGTTCCTCTCCTTACAGACCCAAATACCCAGACAAGCATTCAAGAGCAAGCGGACATTTTAGGTGAACATTTTTTCATGGTATCTAGCTCATCACATTATTCAGAATCATTTTTAAAGTATAAAAGCCAAGCAGAAAGACAGAAATTACCTACTACTGGCAGCGTTCACGAATCATACAACAGTCCCCTTACACTACAAGAAATAAACACAGTTCTCTCTTCCGGCAAACGTACAGCACCAGGCCCAGATGAAATACACTATCAAATGCTAGCCCATCTTTCTGAATCCTCAGTTGAAGCACTCTTACAATTTTTTAACAAGGTATGGATGTCAGGAGAAATACCGCAGGCCTGGAAGAAAGCCATTATTGTTCCGTTACTGAAACATGGAAAGCCACCAACATCCTCAAGCAGTTATAGGCCCATAGCACTAACGAGTTGTATCGCTAAATCGTTTGAAAGTGTTCTAAATATCAGGTTCATGTTTACACTTGAATCTCGCAAACTTCTCGACACCCGCCAATGTGGATTTAGAAAAGAATGTTCGACAACTGATCATCTTGTGCGCTTGGAAAATACGGTACGAGAAGCATTTATACGCAGACAACACTGCCTTGCCGTATTTTTTGATTTAGAAAAAGCTTATGACACGACGTGGAGGTGTGGAATCCTACGTGACCTGGGAGACCTTGACATCCGCGGCAGAATGTTAAAATGCTTGAAAGAGTTTTTGTCCGACCGTTCTTTCCAAGTTCGTCTCGGTGCTACTCTGTCAAAACGTTTCACTCAGGAGAATGGTGTCCCTCAGAGGTGCATCTTGAGTACCACGCTGTTTATAGTAAAAATGAACTCCATAGTAAAAATAATCCCAACGACCATCATGCATTCAGTCTATGTCGATGACCTACAAATAGCATGTACATCCTCTAATGTATCAACGTGTGAGAGACAAATTCAATTAACAGTGAATAAACTAGCAACATGGGCAGATAGAAATGGTTTCAGGTTCTCTGCACAGAAATCAATAGCCGTTTTATTCTCACTTAGACGAGGTTTGCAAGTGGATCCTACAGTTTACCTCAATGACATTGCTCTCCCAGTAAAACCCGAACATAATTTTCTAGGCATTACTTTCGACAGAAAGCTTACTTTCCACCCCCACATAAACACCCTTAAAAAAAAAGCCTCCAAATCTTTAAATATACTTAAAGTGCTGTCACGTAAACGCTGGGGATCCGACAGGACATGCCTTCTGCAGATTTATCGTTCAGTTGTACGTTCGAGCTTGGACTACGGCTGCATAGTCTACGGTTCCGCAAGACCCTCATACCTAAAACGACTAGACCCAGTCCACAACCTAGGTCTGCGTCTTTCGACCGGGGCATACAGGACGTCGCCTGTGCGAAGTCTGTATGTAGAAACCAACGAACCATTTCTTGAGGACAGAAGAACCATGCTAACTTGTTCATACATTCTTAAGATCCGTTCGCTACCAACATACCTCTGCTACCCCATAGTAACAAAGTGCCCGTCCAGAACCCTGTTCAACAACAAACCGCAAGCAGTCAGAGCAGTCAGACCCCTCCTCCTCCGCTTTGAACAGATGTGCGAAGAAATAAAAATACTCGATACACTCCCCGACATTGCACAATGCCCTGATCCATTACCCCCTTGGTATAAATTTCCCTGTGTATGCAACCTTACTTTAACACAGTTTGACAAACAACAAACTCCACACGAACACATATTACAAGAATTCCTGACATTAGAGGAAAAATACAAAGACTACAATACATTTTATACCGATGGTTCTAAAACTACCTCATATGTTGGTAGTGGTGTCGTAGAAAACAATCGCCAGAAAACAGTTAGGTTGCCCAATTGTGCATCAGTGTTCACTGCAGAAAGTTATGCCATATCCATAGCTGTGGAAAAAATAATAAAATGCAATATTGAAAAGAGTATAATCTACACTGACTCCCTCAGCTTAATCACAGCATTACACTCTAAAAATGCAACAGAACCTTTAGTGGGAAAAATAATACATTGTATAACATCAGCCGAAACACGAGGTTACAAAATTAAATTCTGCTGGGTACCCAGCCATGCCGGAATTGTAGGTAACGAGACAGCTGACGAATGTGCAGCAGCTGCCCGAAAAACAAAAATATAAAAAGTAAATGTACCACGCAAAGATGTTTTGAAATTCATACAAAAAAAGCTCAGGGAAAAATGGCAAGCCTCATGGAAAAATGAAATAAACAACAAACTACACGTCGTGAAACCAGTTGTCGAAGAATGGAAGTCATGCAGTCACCAGAAACGCTTCATGGAGGTAATTTATGTCGCCTTCGAATAGGACACACGCATCTTACTCATAGTTACATTCTCAAAAAAGAAGATGAACCCATATGTGAAGACTGTGGACATGGACTGACGATAAACCACATTTTAATTTCATGTAAAAAACTCGAAAAGCTACGGAAAAAGCATTTCACTCTATTTTACACCAAACAGATACCATTCCATCCATCACTTCTCCTAGGAGAGAATGCAATTGTAGACATTTCATGTGTTTTTAGTTTCTTAGAAGAAACATCCTTCCTGAACAAACTATGATATCTTAACACTTCATTCCTTTTTAAAAAAACCATAATATACCTTGTGCTTGGCGCATGATAGCCTG
>JAJIZL010027852.1:0-26521 GCA_023969395.1 Amblyomma maculatum
CTTTCGGAAAGCAACCCTGTGCGCTCCGCCTTCCCCATAAAAAACAAACAAAAAGATAGCATGCAGCGCGCGCTACTATTGGCCGGTTAAGGCACGTGATCAAAATGGCGTCGTTTGGTTGGTTCCGGCAAGCTAGCCCTGGAATGCGGACTCCCAGCGACGCCATTTTGTCTTTCTGCCGACCACGCTAGTGCAACGCGAGAGTCATGCCAGGCGCGAAGAAGTACCGCTCTTTGCACAAGTTCGGGCGAAAGCAACCAAAGAAACGCGTTAAGAATGCGACTTCGTTGCATACTGTGCAAGAAGCAAGTGCCAGTGCTGCGGGATTGTGTGACGATCACGTTGCGGGCGGCGACGCTTCTCCAATTCCGCTGGACAACGGCGCCGTTCTTCGTGCCGACTGCAGTCGTGTACGTATTGATACCGCGCCTGTCACTAACAGTGACATAACTCAAGTGAGTGCCCGTGAGCAGGCTACGCTTGATAGACTGGTATCGACGCCGGCGACGGCACGAAAGACCGCGCTGTTCGCCGATGCAAGTGGTGCGTCCGCAGAGTCAGATGCGGACGGAACAGCCTCCTATGCGGTAATTGACCTCAGCATTGTGAATATCCTTCTGGATGCCGTGCGGTGCAAAACGTGTCGTGGATGCGTGCGTTTAATTACCAGCGACCGGAGCTATGGCCTCGCCGTAAAACTGATCGTGCTGTGCGACAACTGCGGTGAGATTGCGGCCGAGTGTAACTCGCGGAGGGTTGACGGCGAGAAAAGGTGCAATCCTTTTGAGCTGAATATTCTGGCTAGTCGAGCAATGCTGTCGACCGGTAACGGCCAGACAGCAATGAACGATATCTTTTCGGCGATGGGGTTGTCGCGGCGCGGGATGCACAACAAGACGTTTCAACGGCATCTGAAGAACACACTGCAACCCGCTGCTACCCGAGCCGCCACGACCGCTATGGCACAAGCCGCGCAGGCAGTGGCGAAGGTCTACGATGACTTGTGTTTTGGGCATAGGGGGAACATTGCCGTGTGCTACGACGGCACATGGATGACGCGCGGACACTCATCACATATAGGCGTCGGTGCCGTGGTGGAACTCTTCACTGGTTACGTGCTTGATTATGTGGTGTTGTCAAACTTTTGTCTGGGCTGCGAAATTGGTCCCAAGCCAAACACTGACGGCTACGAACTTTGGAAATCACGCCACCAGTGCCAAAAAAACACCAACTCCAAGGCTGGTCAAATGGAAGTAGAGGCTGGCAAAATTCTGTTTGAAAGATCTCTGCAGCGCCACAACATGCGCTACACAACCATGCTATGCGATGGGGACAGTCGCACGTTCAGTGCTCTTAAAGATGCTGCAATCTATGGCTACATTGAAATAGTCAAAGAGGACTGCATAAATCACGTGCACAAGCGTATGGGAGCAGCTTTGCGCAACCTCTTGCAGAGACACAAGGGTGCAGGGAAGCAAAGTCTTGGCGGCAGAGGAAGGCTGACAGCTGATCTAGTTGACAAGCTGGCAATATATTATGGCCGAGCGCTTCGATCAAATGTAGGTGATGTGGATGCCATGCAGCGAGCTGTGATGGCGACATATTACCACATCACATCTACTGATGACTGCCTCAAACACAGTTTGTGTCCTACCGGTGAGAAGTCATGGTGCCGCCACAACGCTGCAAAGGCAAAAGAGGAGCCTGCACCAAAGCACAATTACAGTCTGCCAAGAGATGTGGCTGATGCTCTTTTGCCTGTTTATAGTCGTTTATCAGAGAAGAGCCTGCTGCAGAGGTGCATTCGGGGGAAGACCCAGAACTCGAACGAAAGCTTCCACTCGGTCATCTGGACCTTGATCCACAAAGAGCGGCACTCATCACTGTTTGCTGTGGAAGCAGCCACAGCAGAAGCTGTGCTGCGCTTCAATGCCGGCTGCAAGCATACAGCAGCAGCAATTCTGCAAGAATGCAGTACAAATGTGACAGCAACTGGGTCCAGGAGAGCTGAAGAAAAGGACTTGCACCGTAGCGTACGTTCTGCAAAGAAGCGGGCGGCTTCGCTTGGCGTTGCTAAAACAGAAAAAAGAAAACACCGCGACAGCATGCACCCCGACTATGCTCCTGGTGCATTTTAATAGCATGAGGTCTTTGGGGTTGCCCTTCCTGATTAAATGCCGTGAGGCTTGAGTGCTTCCGACAATCCCCCAATTTTGGTAGTGTTGCATTTTTTAAAGATCAATATCTCTGGTCCTGTTCTTGCTATTGCTTTAAAAATTTTTTTTCTAGAAAGGGAATCCTGCGAGTCTCATGAAACCAAGGTAAATGCAGTGACGACAAAAGAAAATTTGCTGAGAAGGTTATGTTGTCTTCGGTACCCAAATGAAATTTTCCTTTCAAGCGTTTCCTATTGCGTAACTTTGGCTCAAATTGGCATAGGCCATTAATTTTCGCTTCAGATCACTTTCCACCTGTTTCTGATCTTGTTGACATATCAATCATTGACATAATTTACACCTACATGCTGTGAAGTGTTTTTCCTCGTTTTCTCAAAACTGCAATTTTGAGGGTGCTGCAATTTTGAGGGTGCTGCAATTTTGGAGGAGAGATATCTCTTAGTCTATTTGTGCTATAGCTCTCATTCTTGTCTTGTTAGAAAGAGAAAACCTTCGACAGTGCCGTAGGACAAAAATATGTACAGTTATTATGCGGCAACATTTACCGAATTAATTATCAATCTTAGGTGCCAACCTGGGCTTTTATTCATAAAAGTTTGACTTATTGTAACTTTGGTTCAAATTCTTCTACCACGTTAATTCATGACTAGCGGCACTCTATGATCCTTCTAGATCACTCTGGCAGGGCTATTCTCCTCATGCCATAAAGTGTTTAGTAATTAACTCACCTCCAAACGAAGAACATGAATTAGGGATTATTTTGAAAGCTATTTCATCTACAAGAAAACTAATCAGATATTTGAAATCAGCATTCAAAAGTACATTAATGGTGCAAGTTTCAGTCAGATCCACCCATAAATAAGGAAAAAAGTTTTAAGAGGGGTGTCCCCCCTTAAGGGGGGACGAGGGTCTTAAAACTAACTTTTTTAGTTATGGCTAGAATCTCACGAAACTTTGCACACAGATGTGGTTTTCTCTCCTGATTTCAAAAATGTAATTATAATTGAGCTGGTGGTATTAGATCAAAAGTTATCTAACAAAGTCCAGAGCATAATTAGTGAATTTCTTACGCAGCTTTAATGAACTTTCTCATTGCATTTCGTTGCTTTTAATTACATAGATTGATAGCCAAAGTCTTCCCATACCCGATGACATCCTTCGTTTTCCTCAAAAAGGCATGTCATTCTCACATACTATGGTGAGAGTAAAAGGCTGCATTATTTGAAACGAACTCATTAAGCTAATCTCAAATTGACATTTATCCGTTGCCTAAACTAAAAAACTAAAAATGTCATCGGGTACTTCATTTCTCTCTGAAGAAAATGGTACCAAAGTTATTTGTGTGAACTAAAAAGAAGTTATGAAAACCCTGCGTAAGACTGTAGAGATCGACCAAAAATATGAAACGGAGAAAACGGCCTTTGAAGTTTGACCACATATTATAACTTGAACAATCAGTAGCCTCACTGTGATATTTCTCACCAAAAATGTCATGCTCTTCCCATTTCCAAAACTGTCTTTGGATTTTGATTATGTCAAATAAAACTGAAACTATCACCATTACCCATGGCCAAGGTAGTGTATGCCATTAGGAAATCAGCAAAATTTTTTGACATGCAATATTATTTTAATGGCAATTTGAAAAAATCTCGATAGAGTGATGCAAGTGTTGGATCACCCCGTGATCTTTTCAATATGACTGGAGTGGTGCTAAATTTGTCATTGTCACTCGGCGACAATGTAGAGAAAAAGCACAGTAAGGCTGAGTGCAGTGTCCAGAAACAGCACTGAGAAAAACGTATTTGCATTTTGAGACAACCTTTAACTTTTGCTACACTGCAGCTATGGTAATATAAATGGAATCGTTGTGAGGCTTTGTTCTTTATGAGGAAGGCTATATACTAAACATATAACAGTACCCTCCCCAAATACTGGTAAAAGCTTGCCACAAAGTCTAAATATACCGCCACTAGAACCAGCGGGAGAAGCGTTATTTACAACTTCATATGCCTGTGGCAGTGCCCTTCAAGGCAAACAGATACTCAAAATTACGATAAAACGGTCTTGCAATATTAATAAACCTGCACAAAGTTTAAGGCTAAAGCACAGCGGCATACTGGAATGACCTAATAAATTGGCTAATGTTGCAGAATGAAACTTTGCTACTTTGCTGTACAGCGCATGCAGGGCCGCACGCGGAGTCCCTTGCTGGAGCTAAAGCTCGAACTTTCACACCCCTTGAGCGCAGCGACGCAATTACTTAGACAATCTGAAAAAAAAAAAAAAAGGCGAAACCGTCCGCGGAAAATGAACGCGGGCAACGGCGCGATGTCAGGCTCGCCTGTCGTCTGAAGCGACGCGATAAAAAAGCAACGAAGTGGTAGCGTCGGTGAGGACCATGAATATCAGCTGAACAGTTAAATCTATCGATGCTATCTTTGATGCCTCTGAACCGCTCGCAAACGATTATACGCCGCCGGACGTGCTGCAGCTAGGTCGAGAACACGCCGCGCGACCCTGGCAGCGCGCCGCCGCACTCGTTCTTCGACGCGCACTCGCTAGGCGCTTCCGTTTTCAATACACTCCTGATACGGCTAAGTCTACCGAGCTACGTCTAAAGACCAGCACCGGCTGCGGGAACGACTGATAACGATCGCGAAAGCGCATCATAAACGAGCGAAGCAGCAGCCGCGACGAAGAACGTTAAAAACAAACAAAAAAATGGCGTCAGTCGCGCTGGCCAATGGGAAGCGCGAGACGAGGGGCTCGCTTCGCGAGCGCGCGCTCCAGCCAATCAGCGGACCGGAAACGGCTTTCGGAAAACCCGCGACGGTGGTCGTTCTGTTTGAGCGACGTCATTTGGAGATGTCGCAAAATGCGCACAAAGAAACAAGCTTCAAAACAAGTCCAAGATGGCGGCGGCCAGCCGGCTGCTTCACCCGCGGCGCGCGCGGGAAGTTCGAACAATTTTCACCCTTTTTTTGGCCATTTCGAGGCTCCCGTGGCGTTTTAAAAGTCGATTTTACCGTATTTCCCGATCGAATTCAGTGTTGATATTTTGAAGGCTAGTGCTCAAAGGTACACACATTCCGAAAATGCATTTTTCTCAAAATCAATTTTTCGCCCATTTTTGACCAGTTTAAGACCCGCGTCCCCCCTTAAAATATGGAGATGGAGCTGCAGTATGTACAAACAAATAAATAAATAAATAAATAAATAAATAAATAAATAAATAAATAAACCCTCCGTATAAGGCAAGATGTTTGATTACTTATCGTTCGGAGTTTTTGTATTAATTCGGTGTTTTCGCCATTTGATTGAATGTACATGCCCAGTATAGACAAGCGTCATGTTTGTAAACAAAGGTGGCGCTGCGATCGGCAACGACATGGGGTGTAGGCAAAAGCGCGGCGTGCCTACACTGCGCAAAGCGACGCTGCCTTCGAAACCAGTTCGCGCGTGCGAATATATTGAAACGTAAGCTTCGCTTATACGTATAAATAGCTTGGTTTATGCCTGGAGAGTATTTCCGCACATTATCAGCCGATTACAGCTAGAATTACTTGGCGAAGAGCGCTGCATTGGCTTCCTTCTCCGTGGCCTCAACAGCGCGCGGCTGTGGTACGTAGGCGACGGCAGTGAGTGATTAAGTTAAATAAAAACGAGAAAGCGCAATGTATAAGAAAGACTAATAGTCAACCCTGTTCAACTCCCAGACCTATTCCTAGCGCATGCAAGGAGGACGACAATATATGAATGACTGGAAGTGTGTTTTTCATATGACGAATCTATTGACTGCCTTTCTGTAATTGCTTCAAGCACTCACTCTAAAGAACAATATTATCGGCAACTATATAGAGTAAACTAGAAATCACATTTCTAGCTCACTTTACCGGCAACTTAAGTCATAGAATTTCGTATCTAAAAAGAAGAACTCAATCTTTTAGATCTTTTTAACATGTTGGCAAATTTGTGCACTGCCAACTTGTTTTCGCCTGCCCGATAAAAAAGAAGTTGGCGTCTATCTCATCTTACAGATGTAGCAAGGTCATTCACAGGTTAATATGTACATGAATGCCATTACGAAAGCTCTCATTTTGTTCTCTTTGCTCTATAGGAGAGAAGCATGAGTGCAGATGAAATGTTCTCCACGATCGCTTGCAGCGAAATTTGCGTGATCTGCTGAGCTTTTTTAATATACATGGAAATTTTTTATTCAAATGCGCATCATCTTATTCTGCTTATTTTGCACCCCTCATAGTCGATTCCTCTTTGGGACATTGAACTCCATGTACCATATATACTTAAATATCCTGCTCGATCAGAGCTAGATTGTACGTGGATATTTAATTCGTTCGTCATGATCTTATAATGACCTCCAAAAATAAAATTTAGAAATGAGAAATAATGCTGTGGGACTGCCCGGATCATAAGAATGTTTACTATAGAACCGGTGATGAAGAGACTGGTTGAAACTCGTGAAAGTACAAACAGAGAAAAGCTATATACTTTACAGGTCCGGGCCTGTTATAGCCAGCAGTATCGTACTGGAGTGACCGCGCTCAAAGTAATTGCAATTACCTTCACAGCAGCGTCTGTGTCCTTTCTGTGTGAACATATGCATGGGCAGCACTGCAAGTGAATAGAACTCGCAGTGCAGCTTCCCTGCGGGATCATACGCACACGGAATATATATCGCGTCTGAACTTACAACTTAATAACATATCAAAATGGGCACAAGCTGCAGGCGTTTGTTCTTGCGCTATTCGTCGTGTCGCCGAAAAGCAATCATGATAATTAAGGGTTGCAAACGAACTGATCTACTAGTTTCGGTGAAGAACTGCAACGCATATATATGTTAGCCGCGAAGGCAATCCGTCACCGAAGAGTCTACTTGTCGTGCTCAATGCCGCTGCTCTTCGCTCTCATCTTTATTCTACCGTAAGAAACATGTTAAAACAAGTGCCATTTTGCTTTTTGTGCCTCGTGGCGCAATCAACCGCACCACAGCTCGTAGAAATATTGGAAGGCAGTGCCAAAGATTGTTCCAACTACCGCACGATCGCGCTTATTTCGCACGCTAGCAAGGTGATGTTGAAAATCCTCCAAGGTAGGCTGCAGCAGTATGTGGATCGGGAGCTTCCGAACGTGCAAGCTGGATTTCGCAGGGGCAGAGGAACTAGAGACCAGATTGCCAACCTTCGCTGGCTCATGGAAAAAGCAAGAGAGTTCCAGAAACCCATCTACTTCTGCTTTATTGATTATGCGAAAGCGTTTGACTGCGTAGATCACAGCATATTGTGGCAAGCTCTCCAAGAGATGGGAGTTCCAATTCACCTCATCTGTCTCCTCAGGAACCTGTATGAAGGGCAATAGGCCACAGTCAGAACTGGGCATGGTCTTACTGATTGGTTTCCGATTGAGAAAGGAGTGAGGCAAGGCTGCATACTGTCGCCCTGCCTATTTAACCTATATGCAGAGTGCATCATGAGGAAAGCCGGTCTGGACGAGTCTTCAGCTGGAGTGAATGCTGGAAAATGTATCAACAACCTTAGATATGCGGATGATACCACTTTAATGGCAGAAAGTGAAGCGGAACTCAAGAGACTTCTGATGCGCGTACAAGAAGAGAGTGAGAAGTTTGGGCTTAAACTGAACATTAAAAAGACAAAGATCATGGCGTCTTGCCCTATCAAGTCCTGGAGCATCAAGGGACAAGAAGTGGAAGCTGTGACAGATTTTCTTTTCTTGGGCTCCAAGATTACCTCGGAAGGAGACTGCAGCTATGAAATTAGGAGACGCCTGCTTCTGGGAAAGAGAGCAATGGCCTTGACCGCCTAGTAAAGAACAGAGACATTAGTCTGCCAACCAAGATCCGTATAACTCGTGCTATGGTCTTTCCAGTTGTGATGTATGGATGCGAGAGTTGGACTGTGAAAAAGGCTGACCGCCGAAGAATTGACGCGTTTGAATTGTGGTGCTGGCGAAGACTCTTGAGAGTTCCTTGGACTGCCAGAAGATCAAATCAGTCAATATTGTCGACCATAAACCCTGACTGCTTATTGGAGGGTCAAATTCTAATGTTAAAGCTCAGCTACTTTGGTCATCTGATGAGAAGAGAGGAGTCGCTGGAGAAAGATTTGATGTTGGGAAAGGTTGAGGGTCGCCGGAGAAGGGGTAGGCAGCGAACGCGATGGTTATATGGCATCCTCGAGGCACTGCAGATGAAGTTATGTGATGTTAGGAAGATAGTGAGAGACCGGAAAGCGTGGCGTGACATGGTCAATAGGGTCATGAAGAGTCGGACACGACTGAACTGAACTGATGCCCGAAAACACTGCAAGCGCCGCGCATCCAATGCAGACGACCCGCGCTTTTGCCTACACCACGAAAGTCACTGCTGTCGCCAGCGCCACCGCATCTCCGCTGACGTCACGGGCTAACGCTTGTCTATACGTAACTTTCTACGCTCTTGGGCGCGAGCGCGACCAATGGAGCGAATGGCGCTAGTGTCGATCTAGGGGAGAAAGTGGGATCACGTGACTCCTATTACTGCTGCTGAAGCAGACGCTCGATTGAATTTGTGTTTTTTAAAAGCTAATAGTCGCATTTATTTCTGTACTTTTGGGTTGATATAGAGTACCAGCCTTGCATTTTTTGATCTTGCATCGTGGCTGAGGCTGGTGAAGTTTATTTAAGCTGTTGCTACGGTCCGTTACTGCTCTGCTCCCGGACGTAAGCGAGGGAACCCGGCGCAAGCTCCCATTGCTACCCGAAACATAAGCTCACAGAACATTCCTTAATCAAAACTTGAATGGGTTAATCAGCTGGTGATCATTCTCATGATGTGCGCTGCAGGCATTTCAGCGAGCGAAATTTTGTCCATAGAGTTGGCGCTAAAAGTTCGGTGAGCGGCAGAAGAAACGGCGCGCGCGTTTTAATTTGCGCTTATCACTTGTGAATTCTAACGATACTAATTGCTGGAAGGATGGAAAAGATGCTGGCTTCTTCACAGAGCGGTACCGTCCCAAAGAAAGGAGGGATCGTGCGAAGGCCAGAAGGTATCTAATTATTCTGAATGAACACGTTGACACGGAAGTTTCACTGAAGTGAACTAGAAGATTCTGCCGCCTCAAGCAGCGGTATGCATGCATGGTGAGGTGTCTCACGCAGCGTCTCCAGTAGTGTAGTAATTTAAAATGACAGAGTCCGTGAATAAACGAAAGATAAAGCATTGCATGCATGTTTTTTGTGATGTGCTGATCGAGATATCCGTAAAAAAAAAAAAGAAAAAAACTATACTGTGTGCGGGAAAAACAAATATCCGCTCTAACCAAGAGTGTCAATGACGGCAGTCGGTGGGCAAGAATTTGCTGCGTAGAACACATGTCTTCACACTTGCTAAAAAATTAATCTATGTCATCCTCGCAGTCAAACATGCTTGCTCTACTACTATACGATCAAGGGAGCAAGCGAATGGTGCCGCTTTCGCCGGCGCTATGCGAAGGCGCTCAACATCTTTCAGGCTCCTGGCAGTCATCTGCTCTTGCACAGGAATCCCATTACCTGTGCACTGACTGCTTACATCCGACTGGTTGTGTAGCTTCAGTTGTTTTTTTTTTTTTTTTTTTTTTTTTTTATAACAGCAGAAATGCTGGAGCCGGTTCTCGTCGTCGTACCAGTTAAGCTCGCCAAATACGATAACTCTGATTCGGTGAATTGCAAGTTTTGCCGAATGAGTGGGTCTCATACCTCAAAATAAGCTTATACAGCCCCAGACCGTGGTATATATAAATAAATAAATGAACGTAATGCTAACGCGCAACTGAACTGCCTAGGAAAGCATCCTACGTCATGCGGGCGCTTCCGGGAGGTGGTGCCACGGTATGTCCTCGCGCCCATGCATCCGCATGCTGTCAGTATGTTTGGCTAGTGCGACTCTTCTGTGTACTTTCGTAATCTGTCGATCGTTTAAACAGCGGTCGGTTGAGTCTGGCCGACATAGGTGGCACCACACGACGGATGAATTTCATACATGACTTTTCTATGTTGTCCATGTAAACGCCGCTACAATGGGACTGGAGATTCATTGTACCCCCAGAGACTATTCACTCGCCCGGCCGAAGCCAGTGGCGTAGGTCACGCAGCACACTCAGGGCCAGCGCCTTTTGGTGCGGGTGTAACTGAATTTCACAGTGTGACACTGCGCGAATGACATCAATTACAAATATCACTCGTTGAAAGTGACACTTAGTTTTCAATTTTGGATAACGCAAATAACCTTGCAGTGACACAATGTTACTGTGAAAATATCTGGAAATATTTTACGGCACACGAATGCTGGCAAATCGCGGTGCAGGCGCGGCCTCGGAGATTCCGCAGTCCCGCGGTCCCCAGAGAGACAGATCCGGATGGCGGTGCACTAGTCAGCAGAAAATGACTGTACGCGAGAGCGGCTCTGAAATCTGGTCGAAAGAATAGTGTTTAAACCGGCAGCATAGAACGGGAAACCGCATAAGCTATTGGCTGAGGATAACACGAACACCTTTTGAAAGCTGTTGTATTTCGGTTCTAGTTTCGCCCAAACCGATACCGCTGGCTCTCCCCTGTTGTGGCGCTTGTCCAACGCTTTTCCGTATATCATGGGGCTATGCGAACAAGCTTGCAGTCTTGTATTGACCGTCATCCATACTACGTGCGGGAGGCGGCCCTGACAGGTGAAAAGCCTAGCACAAAGTACAAGCGAGTCCGGCTGGTACGCGAGTCGACTTCTGCCAGCATTCCAACCTGATCTGCTCTACAATCCTCCCACTCAACTTCAATTAAGACATAAAAGGTGCATCATCATTATCATCGTCGTCGAAGTACGGATCTGCAAAAATGCGCTGCACGTTGATAGCCAGCAGCTTTGATTTCTTTCCGACCTGCTGTAGCGTCATCAGCGCCATTCCGAAATGATCAAACACGTAATTTCTCAAGTTACATTGCTGCCAATCATCTACTGATCTGATCTGATCTATTGACCTACTGATGTGAGTTCGTTTAGACTGTGTCGGGAAGGATGTGTATGATTGCTATGACGTCTATTTCTGCACCCCCCCCCCCTCAACTCTTATGTAGTACATAGTTTTGTGGCGGACTCTGGTACAAAACGAGGTTAAACCGAACGTTAAGGGGAGCCCGAGGTACAAATCCCACCAGAATTCCTTCGTTCTCACCCGCAGTTTCTCTTGCTATGTGCGCCTCTACATATGCCATCAAAAACAACATTGAGCACCTATATACAATATCAGCAGAGCAAGTTCGTCCTAGCTACGGCTCACATTGAAAATTGGCATACTTAATTCATCGCTCAATTTGAGCGTCTACTTTATGCTTCCTATCACTCATGGTGCTCTTCTGATAACAATTAAGTGTTCAAAAAGTCTCGTCACGTGAAGATACTCTCAGCTGCGTTCATGCAATCTGTAATGCGCGCGACCAGAACATCACGTGGTACTTGTACATGATAGGGCCAGCCCAGGAAAAGAAAACCTATACAGTCGAGCTATAATTTATAGGACGCCAGCATGAAACAGTCAGGAACCAGAAAGGTTGGCTTTCAAAGATAACAAATGCTTCAGCAGAGGCGTTTGCCGATCAAGATACGAGATAGCGGCACGTGCTTCGTCTGGGATAGGTGAGATTTGCCGAGACTAGGCCTAACCCGAGCAGAATGCTACGGAGCAGCCGAAGCACCGCTTTGCATTCCCGACCCTGCCCAGGTTACGCTATTTGATTTCGAACGTTTCAACTCCGCCCAGGACTAACCAGACTAGCAGAACATTCCTCGCCTCTCTTCTCAGTCCCTGTAGTTGCGAACTGTGACAATGTTCAAACCCTGCAAACACCGAGGCCTCGGAATCTATGCCATGCTGCACGCTCGCCTGTCCACTGCAATCGGCCATCGACAGTGTTGTGTCAGTGCAAGAAGTTCATCCGAACGTCGCCAACCACTGCTAGTTACTGTTTTCGTGGCGTTCTAAACTGCATCAGCTGAACTTTCTGCCAATCGCCGTGGTGGGATGTCATCGGCACCGCACCGTGTGTCAGCCAGCTTCAGCTCTGCGTGCGAGATCAAAGTTCTTCACCCGCAGGCGCCAAAATGGTAAGTGCGACTGTCACTTAATGCCCCTTGCGTCGCCATATATGGCAATGTTGTCCCCCGCTTGGTTTAATATCATCAGAATCCGGAACGCATTGGACGCTCTTTTGAACACCCTTTTAACGAGGTGTTTTCATTCAAAAATATTTGCAGCGCACATCTTCGTACGTAGGACTAGAATTAGCAACAACAACAGAAAATAAAAGAAAGCCACATTGTTTGTGGAGCATTAGCGTGTTACGCTAATGCAGTTATTATAGTGTATATAGAAGTTTTAGCTTATCGTCCAGGCATTAAAAGTTAACGACGTTTTCATTTATCCTATCCCATTTGATTTACTTCGAAAAAAAAAACACGACGAAATAAATTTTATTAATCAAAATTACTCCATAGTAACCTGCGAGTACCATCTGAAATGTTCACGTATTTACGCCACTGCTGGTGATCTGTCATTCATGATCCGATGGTACTTTCCGAAAGTACTCGTCCCATTCTGATTCCTGTTATTTAAGTACGTTTCGGGACCTGGATCTGCGGCCACAGTCCGTCATAAGTAGACTTATTTCGTTACTACATCTAGCACCTCGCTACTATCCATTCCGGCATAATGCTGTGTAACTCCATTAACCGCATATATTTCTTGGCATTGGCGATAATTCCTCGAAATGACGAGCTCGAATGTCTCTACGATGCACGTGTTGATTTTAGCACCATGCATTGTGTTACGGGATAAGAATACATTAGAATGATATTTTCTTAATGCGTGTGTGCTCAGCTCGCCAACGTACGGTGTCATTTCACTACTTTACGCCGATTATTGTGTGAGATTCGCGTACTGTGCCCCATCGACTCGCATACGTTAAAACTATGCCACTTTTTAAATAAAATAATATCTTTATGATGCCGTGTGGCCCTCGCAATGCTGTTGTTGTACGTGATAATACAAAATTTTACGTAACTGGTATGTCTCAAAGTGGATACGCAATGAGTTAACACTTGAAGCGAAAGGATTTGCCCCAAATCATGCGAAGTTCCCCTTTATTCCACGACTTTTGCAATGCACGCAGTTCGTTCAGTCGAAAAGGCATCGCTAACCCCGGATTACGAAAAACGTGTCGGAAAAATAGGCGCTAGCATTTCGCAGCCACCGGAACTAATCGAGACCTTCTACGTCGTTGCGGAGACAGATGGCGCCTCCGTGTTCTAAGTCAGACACCCTACCACGGTGCACCCTACCATGTCTCAAAGCGCCTTTCGCAATGCGGAATGTGCGTCTGCGTCGATTTTTCTCAATGCGGAAGCATCCCACTGGGCCACAGGCCGCTATCGCGTGATATCTTTGAAGCGTAGCTTAATTGTTCCCCTTATCGTCAAATCTTTGCGTTTTCAATGTCATTATTAGCGCATACTAACTACCCTTTTCAGTGATTGTGACCAACTTTTAAACGAAATTCTATAATATCACGAAAATGGTATACTCGACGCTGACTTGCATTTTATGGTGTGACAAGAAAACTAGTGACGTTGTTTGATGATTTGCATCAAAGGCACCGAGAAGGCGGAATTTCATACGATAGTATCGGTTTGCGCTTGAAAAACATGTCCCTCTCCTTCATGCGCTAAAGACAATCTCTCAAAACCCGTATCTCAGGCAAGCGCTCCAGTCGAGCCGGGCATACGATGACCAGAATCACACCGGCAGAATCGCAACTGCAGGAGAGGCACCTGGCAGCGAAGCTCATCGCCGTCGCTCCGGAACCTCCACACGCTAAGTTCCTCACTGTTACGAGCGTGTACGCGGAAATGCCATAGCGTCAGGTGAATGACAGATACACGAAAAGCTGTAGGGGTGCACCTTCCGTAGCTGTGTTTGATAAAGAACTCCCCCCACCCCCCTTCCTTCGATTTCTGTTTAGTAGCCGGGGTGCCTATTTGGCCAGAATTTTTTGCCATTCCGAAGGGTGATCGAGTGTTCGTGACGCATTAAAGGAAGGCAGTTTAGTGGCTATGTCGGAGAAGCGTACCAGTGTTGGTGGTGGTAGTGGTTGATTTATTTTTTTATATAGATAATCAAAAAGACGGAAAAGATTGATTGAATGATTGAATGTCCTTTATTGAATGGGAAGTATTGCCGGCTGCGGCAACTGCTATCTAAAAAACTGAAGCACTTGAGCTGCGGCCGGTGGGAAGGAAAAGGGGATAGGGAGAGGATAGCGAGGGGAAGTAGAGAGGGGAGCGATAGGAAGAAAGGACAGGGGGAGCTTTGTGCATTATTTACAAAGTACAGACGTTCAACGAGTTCCCTGAATCGAAACGCGGGCATATGTAATTGTACTCCTCCGCCGGGGTAATACAGCTCCTCTATTAACTATTAACTTGTAGTGTGTATTAATGTGATAAGCTAGATTAGTTTATTAAGGTGAGGGCTTAACGAGCGCACGGTCAAACGAAAGGGTCTGAGCACTGTAGTTTTGCGCCGTCGTCAACTTTATGCGCTCTTACATGTGAACTTTATTAAGCATGTCGTTTCGCGCTCGGCACTGCTTCTACGTCTTGTTCTATACTCGGTACGAAGACAGCCAAAAGAGTCAGCCATATATGAGCACGCGACACAAAAGAACGCTACTATCAGCTGATTTTAATTTGTTTGTGGTGGTTATTTACGCTGTCTTCTTACTAAATGTGATTAACTAGCCCAGCACCATGTTTTATTGCAACCCTGTTTTAGCTCTCTAATTTCCAGGGAAGTAGCGTAACCGAATATTTTCGCTATCGGCTGCCAGCTCAAGAGCGGCTTCGCAGCAGTTAGCCTCATTGCAGGCAGTGAACAGTTTTGTGATAAACGGGAACACAAAGCCTGAGGTTGGTTCACACAATAGTAACTAACGCTCTAGCGAGTATTGTACCCTTTGTCTGATTATGTAAACCTACATTCATGTAGTTAGGGACAGGTCGTAAGAATACCACCTGAGGGCGTTCCTTACAGATTGGGTTTGTTTCGGTGTTAAACGCCCCAATGCGAATCAGGATATGATAGACGCCGTAGTGGAGAGCTCTGGGAATTTCGACAACCTGAGGTGTTAGCGGGCACTAATATCGCACAGCACTCCGGTGCTTTCCTTTCCACCTCCATCGAAAGCGTCCGCCTGAATGTCTTGACGTTATCTTACGTCAGTCGTGACTCCCGAGCCGTTTGGCAGGTCTTCACGCTTTTCGAAGCCGGGACCTTGCTATTTTTGTGACCTTGCTATAAATTTCCTGCGACATTAGACAGTAGTCAATGGTCGTCTGCCTGTTGCGGAATTCTCACGTGATTTGGCCTTCACATTTTGTTTCTCTATTTACTATAACTAGATCGTGTCGCTCACAGAAATCTAGCATTAGCTTCCCGTTACAATCTGTGTATCCGTCCAGATCGTCGATGTGACCGTTCCTGTCCCCCAGTAGAATAATATTGGCCCCGTTTCCGAACTGGCTTATATCGTCACTGAGACATTCAACAAGATCCTTGTTTTCTTGCCTGCACTGATGTCCTGTTCCTAAATAAACTACCCCTAGCCATGTCCTTATGCCGGTAATTGTTCCTGAAACCCAGATATGTTCTTTACAAGATGATTTAATACTTTGCCAATTTGTTCTCCGGTGTATCAACATACCTACCCCTCCACCCTTTGACGGATGGATGGATGGAATATAGGAGCGTTCCCTTTGAAACGGTGGGGCTCTACTCTACCCATGCTGCTATCCCATGCTGCTATCCGCGCGTCCCACATACCAGACAGGAGGAGCCGCGGAGCGCGTTCCGGTTCGAGGCTATTTTCCTCCTCGCCGCGGAAACGGTCTATAGGAGCGCCCCAATAGAACGGGGTGGTAGCAGTAGCTATCATGCTCATTTTTCTTCCTATATCTTAATTATTGTTTTAGATTAGTTAACTAAACCATCATTCTGTTTATTAAATTTTTGTTTCTACATTACTAACATTATGTCACTTCTCTGCTTTTAAGCTACCAATCTTCCAGTCGTTTTTTGCTAGTTTCCACCGCCGGTTTATTCACCCGGCCACTGGTATCTCTAAACCCTAGAGCTTCAGGAACAGTGATTGCGCCTGCATCAACTTCCGGATGGATACCATTACATTCGAGTATAATATGGTCAATTGTTTCACTGGAGTTACCACATACAGCACATGCGTCATCTCCCTAGTTAAATTCCTTTTTGTAGCTGTGTGTTCTAAGGCACCCTGATCTAGCTTCAAAAAGTAGGGCACTGCCTCTTGAGTTATCAAAGAAATCTTCCTTCCTGATCTGCATTTTTCACTTTCGGTATAATTCCACACTCTGTTTATTTTCCATCGAATTTATCCAATTTCTACCTTGTGTGTTTTTCACCTGTTGCTTAAAGCTCTTTATTTATTCGTCCTTGTGACCACCATACTTACTGGTTAGTTTCCTAGTCCTTCTCCTCCATTGTGAGCGAACGCTTTTTAAGGGCAGGTATTTAAATACTTTAGCTGCCCATCTGTTACTGTCCAATTTCCTCAGGCGTTCCTCATATAATATTTTACTCTGAGCTTCTCGTACTTCGAAAGATGCCCAGCCCATATCTCCCTGTACTGCCTCATTTGTAGTTTTGCTGTGGGCACCTAGTGCTAATCGTCCAACGGATCTCCGATTTATTTCTAATGTCGACTGTACCTCTGATTTTAGGCACAAAACCACATTTCCGAAAGTAAGTCCGGGCACCATAATTCCTTTCCAAATACCCCTCAAAACCTCATGCCTATTGTATCCCCACAATGCCTTATGCTTCATTATCCCGGCATTCCTTCGCTCTTTGGCCTTAAGTGATTGCTCATGCTTTCCAATGTATGCCAAACCTTCGTTTACCCATACCCCCAGATATTTATATTCTGCTACTCTAGGTATTTCATTGCCTTGTATTTTAAGACCCTGATCAGTCGAGTCGTTGAAAATCATCAGACCCGACTTAACTGCGCTAAAACGGAAGCCTAGAGCGCCCCCTCGTCTCCGCAATACTTAACTAGAGTTCGCAATTCTTCCAGACTCTCAGCTAGCAGCACAATATCATCTGCATGCGTCAAACCGGGGAGGCGCTGCTCTACCGCCTTTCCACCTAATCTATATGACAGGTTAAAACCTTGGTTACTGTCTTGTATTCTCCGTTCCAGGTTTATCATATAAAGCATGAACAGCAGTGGTGATAGAGGACAGCCTTGTCTTAATCCTTTGCATACTTTGACATCTTCCGTACTTCTTATCCCTTGCCACGTAATTTCTACTTTGTTATCCCGGTATATTTCCTGTAGGAACTATATTATCTCATAACCGATACCTTCTTCTTTTAATATGTTCCACAGCCGTTTATGTCCAGGAAGGCCAAATACAAAGGTCTATTTTCCACTCTAGATATTTCGATGCACTGGGTAAGCACGAACAGGCTATCATCTAAGCGCCTACCATTTCTAAAGCCGTTCTGAAGTTCTCCGAGTATCTTGTTACTTTCTACCCATGCTTGCACCTTTAATTTCACCGCCTGCATGGCCAACCTGTACATAACAGATGTTGTGGTAATCAGCCGGTAGGATTTTATGTGCATCCTTTCTCCTTTCCCTTTATAAATCAAATTCATTTTACTCTGCCGCTAGCTGTCCGGAATTTGCTTATTCGTTATGACTGTTTCCAAAGCTTTTAACGTTTCCTTACTTCTTGGACCAAGTTCATTAACCAGCTTGATCGGAATTCCATCTATTCCTCTAGATGTGTTTTCAGGAACATTTTTTTTCTACCTTTTTCCAATTTAGATTGGTCAGTTCTAAGCTGTTTTGTATTCTGCTATCTTGTGTTCCTTCCTGATTTACGGAGATTACCCTATCGTTGCTCTTAAATGACTCGGCTATAACTGATGTAATGTAGTTCACTGCGTTGTCTCCTTTTAAAAAATTTCCCTCGTTATCGTGAATCGAGTCCTGCTTCTTTTGATTCTCATTACCTAGCCAGCTTATATGGCTCCAGAATTTTCTTGTTCCGCCTCTAGAGGCATCGTGTATGTCAGCCATCCAGCGATCGGTGGACTGCTTTATTTTACTTTGGACGAGGGCCTGTACATCGTTTCTTTTGTCGGTATGATTCCCATTTTTGGTCGATTTCCTCCTAGGATGCCTGTGCTTTCTTTGCCTCTCTGTGTTCCCTTGAAGCAGCCCTTCGTTGTTCAATGGCTTCCCTAATTTCCTCATCCCACCAGCTCCGTGGCTTCCTCTTTCCATTCCAGCGGTTTGCTACTTTAAATTCCTTAATTTTCCTCCTTATGAGTAGTTCTACCTGTTCATAATCCTAGTCTTCCATGGGGCTTTTCTTTATTGCTTCTTCTATGTCTGCTGCTATCTGCGCTATTTGATCGTCGTTTAATTTTGCGTTTACGTTTCTCTAAGTTTCATCTCTCTTTTCATCAAGGGCCCCATCTGCAGACTAATACGTTTATGATCACTTCTCAGACTACACTCCCCTTTTTCGTCTATTTCCATTTTTGTGACCTTGCTATAAATTCCTTGCGATATTAGACAGTAGCCAATGGTCGTCTGCCTGTTGCGGAATTCCCACGTGATTTGGCCTTCGCATTTTGTTTATTTACTATAACTAGGTCGTGTCGCTCAAAGAAATCTAGCATTAGCTTCCCGTTACAATTCGTGTAACCATTCAGATCGTCGATGTGGCCGTTCATGTCCCCCTGCAGAATAATCGGCCCCCTCTACAAACTGGCTTATATCGTCACTGAGCCATTCAACAATATCCTTCTTTCTTGCCTGCATTGGTGTCCTGTTCCTAAATAAACTACCCCTAGCCATGTCCTTCTGCTCCTGATACCCAGATATGTTCTTTACAAAATGATTTCATTCGTTGCCAATTTGTTCCCTGGTGTATTACCATACCTACCCCTCCTCCCTTTTTTTCCGCTCTCGTTCTGTTGCACTCTTCCCAGACGTAGCCTTCCATTAACGGCGGATCTTCTAGATCACTGAGATAAGTCATGCATAGAGCGTACACACCTATTATTTCATCCTTCAACTGCTGTTCTATCTCTAGCCATTTCGCTCTTTTTCTACCTCCTTGCATGTTTATGTAGCTGATCCTAGTGTTAAATCTTTTTTTTTTTTGTACTTTTCTTTCTCGACCTCCTCCTTGCCATTTTTTGAGGCTCAGCCTCCGTTATCAGACTCACTTCTGCTTCGCTTCTAACTACCTCCGTGCACGGAGCTGTCACGGACCCGCTAAAAAAGCTACAGACCTGCCTGCCAGGCGCCAGCCGATCTCTGCTCCCACCCTTCTGTTAAAATGAATGCCATCTCGCTGAAAAGCCCTGCCAAAACCTGCTTTACGCACCTCCCTGTTTACCTCAACGACTTCGAAACGCTTCTCCAGGCTTTCCAGATTTCCGTTCAATCCTAGCACCTCCGGTACTCTGCATACAACTATCTGCGCTTGCAGTGTTATCTCCCTGATATCGTCAACACCCTTAGCTAAACTTTGCACAACTCCTGCAGCTGCACTATTTAGGACATCGTTTAACCCTGCGGCTACTATCACCATATTGCGCTCTGCGGAATTTTTCAACAGCCTATTTTTACTCTCATTCAGCACTGCCCTCATTGTCATCCCTGAGAAGCTTCCAACTAACACTCGCTTATCACCCTTTACACGTTCCAAGATATCTCGCTTGCATCTGCTCATGATAGAATCTCCGGTGATAAGCACCTGGGCCTTCTCTCTTCCTCTCCCAACTGTTGGCTCCTGCTCTCGGTTATCTGTGTCCTTCTCTCTGGGATTTTTCACTCTTCCTTACTTCTTCCTTTTTCTCCGACTTCTTAGCATCTGCTTCTAAATAACTGTGTCGGTTCGGATCTGCCTGGCCTGCTTTGCTTATGCCTTCCATGCCAGTGCTGGTCCCAGTCACGTGGCCCGCACTGGAATGTCCGTCCTCGTTGGTTCCAAGGACAAAGTCGGTCATTTTTTTTTTTCATTTGAGGAAGCTGTCCTAGCAGTTTCTGATTTTCTGCTACTTCCTTTTCTAAATCATCCACACGAGACACTAAGCTGCCCTTTTCTCGTTCAAATCTATCTAGGCGCGCACTCAGCACCCAACACCGTCACAAAAAGTCACTGCCTTCCGCTTCATCTACAGAGTCAAAACGCGTTTCCTTGAGATTAACCTCGCCTCACACTGAGTACACTTTACCTTCTCTTGATTGCACATTTTAAGCATGCATCAACTGAACTATGTCTTCTACGAATTCTAAGAATATACAAACTGCAAAAGGAAGGCACAAAAACGACTGGCAAGCACGCGTTAAAATCAGTTCTGCGAATGCCAATAGCTTATAAAAAAGAAAATTTAATTAAAATTGTTAAAGAATTAACGCCGAGAAAACCTAGCTGCCGGCACGAAAAACCAGGCCGCTAGGACAAAGCGCTCAAATCTATTCTTTAGGCTGCACCTCACCTAACTAGCTGAAAACGAAATAAAGTTAATAAAAGAAAGAATTCATCTATTTGACGCTTTCCGAAGCTCCCGCTGTCGCCAGTCCGTCCGTTTCCGGTAGCCACGTGCAATCCGTCTGTTTCCGGTAGCCAACGTGTCGGAAAAATAGGCAGCCACCGGAACTAATCGAGACCTTCTACGTCGTTGCGGAGACAGATGACGCCCCCGTGTTCAAAGTCTGAGGCACCCTATCTATAGTCTCAAAAAGGCTTTCACAATGCGAAATGTGCATCTGCGTCTATTTTTCTCAATGCGGAAGCACTCCACTGGGCCACAGGCCGCTATCGCGTGATATCTTGTTCTCCTTATCGTCAAAGCTTCGCGCTTTCATTGTCGTTATTAGCGCTCAATACTAACTACCCTTTCAGTGATTCTGACCAACTTTTAAACCGAATTCCATAATATCACGAAAACGGTATATTCGACGCTCACTTGCATGTTATGATGTGATAAAAAAAAACTAGTGACGTTGTTTCGTGATTGGCATCAAAGACACCGAGAGGACTGAGTTTCATACAATAGTATCGGTTCGCGCTTAAGAAACATGTCCCCCTCCTTCATGCGCTAAAGACAATCTCTCAAAACCCGTACCTTAGGCGAACGCTCCAGTTGAGCCGGACATACGACGACTAGAATCACCCTTGCAGAATCGCAGCTGCAGGAGAGGCACCTGGCAGCGAAGCTTATCGCCGTCGCTCCGGAACCTCCACACGCTAAGTTCCTCGCTGTTAAGAGCGTATACGCGAAATTTCCATAGCGTCAGGTGAATGGCAGATACACGAAAAGCTGTAGGGGGTGCGCCCCCCATAGGTATGTTTGATAAAGAACTCACCCCACTTCTTCTATTTCTGTTCAATAGCTGGGGTGCCAATTTCGCCAGAATTTTTTGCCATTGCGAAGGGCGAGTGTTCGAGAAGCAGGGCATTAAAGGGAGGGAGTTTAGTTGCTATGTCGGAGAAGCGTACCAGTGTTTCCTGAATCGAAACGCGGCTATATGTAATTGTACTCCTCCGCCTTTGTAATACAGCTCCTCTATTAACTATTAATTTCTAGTGTGTATTAACGTGATAGGCTAGATTAGTCTATTAAGACTGGAGCTTAACGAGCGCATGGTAAAACGAAAGGTCTTGAGCACTAGTTTTGCGCCGTCGTCGACTCTATGCGCTTCTATATGGGAACTGTATTAAGCATGTTGTTTCGCGCTCGGCACTGCTTCTACGCTCTGTTTTATACTCGGTACGAAGAGAGCGAAAAAAGTCAACCATAGATGAGCACGCGACACAAAGGAACGCTGCTATCAGCCGATTTTAATTCGTCTGTGGTTGGTTTTGCGCTGTGTTCTTATTGGATGTGATTAACTAACTAGCCCAGCACCATGTTTTATTGCAGCCCTGTTTTAGCTGTCATTTCCAGGGGAGTAGCGTAACCGAACGTTTTCGCTATCGGCTACAGCTCGAGAGCGGCTTCGCAGCAGTTCGCCTCATTGCAGGCAGAGAACAGCTCTATGATCAACGGGAACAACAAGCCCGAGGTTGGTTCACACATACGCAACTAACGCTCTAGCGAGTATTATAACTTCGTTCTGATTATGTAAACCTACGGTAATGTAGTTAGGGACAGGTCGGAAGAATACCACCTCCGAGCGTTCCATACAGGTTGGGATTATTTTTGTGTTTCACGCCCCAAAGAGAATCACGCTATGATAGACGCCGTAGGGGAAAGCTCTGGGAATTTCGACCACTTGAGGCGTTAGCGGTCACTGATATTGCACAGCACTGACGTGCTCTTCTTTCCACCTCCATCAAAAGCGTCCGCCTGAATGACCTGACGTTATCTTGCGTCAATCGTGACTCCCGAGCCGATTGCGAAGTTCTCACGCTTTTCGAATGTTTCGCGAATTGCAGTACGTTGTCCCAGACTTGTCCCGTTACTGCAGACTTCGTTGCGGAGTTATTTTTAAGAACTGGAGCAGCGAAGACACATCGTCACAGTACACATTGACAACTGACTGAATTCCGATTTTAAATATCCCTTACTGATATACGGGACCCCCCCCCCCCCCCCCTCTGCTCCTGCCCCCTCTCCCCCATTTCATATTCCGAACTTCGTTCGGCAGCATCTTTCGTCAGGATCGTCCCTTTCCTGAACCACTGTATAGTATATTAGCAAGAGACATTTCTACAATCAACGTTTCTTCAACGAAATGAACGCGATACAGCACGTACACATACAACGGCAACAGGGAGAGGAAAGTTTGAGACGAAGCTGATTCATTTCGGAAGCGAGCGGACATGTACATGTGGAAACTGTCCTGGTGGAACACATAAACGCACGATGCCGCTTCTAGACTCTGTTCCGCATTTCACACAATCGCCGCACTGCGCCTACCATATTCATTAGCGTTGTACCATATGCGTACAAAACTGCCACCAGCAGCAACAGGCATCCACCCTTCGGATGCCCGGGGGACAGCGAGAGGAGATGCTGTGCCTAAAAGGCACACCACCTCGCCTTGTCCACCACACACGGCGGCTAAGTGTACAGCCGGACTCTTTTTGGGTCCGGAACGACACCAGTACGAATCTCGGTCCCCGCAACACAGCGATCGAAGGCAGAAGCGCTGCAGGCGCTGGGATTCGAACCAGCGTCTTCGCGTGTGCGAGCTCAGCACGTTACCCACTTAGCTACCGTGTGGCACGGCTTCGAGGTGACACTCAGAATAGGTGTTGCGTGGGGGATTAAGCGGTCCTACCGGAGCATGCGCCGTGCCTACTTGCTGCTTTTTACGTGATAGTGCGAGCGTGAACCATATCTCGCGATATCGAGTGCAGCCTCTGTAGCGTGTGCGCTTGATATCGAATGCAACCACTGTAACTTTCGTGCCTGGTGATGCATGATTACCTTGTCACTTAATTCCGTGCTTCGTTGTCCAGACGGCGGATATAAGAAAGGTGCAAACAAGGAGAACGTGCCTATATTTCAATGATGGGCGTGCTGTTTGGTACTTGTATAGTGAAGTTCGCTTTTGATGACGTTAACGTAAAGAGAGGGGCAGTAGATCGGTTGAATTCTTATTCTGCTGACATAAGATTGATTTCATAGCATGTATATACAATTTTTCTCGGCATCGATATGCCATGTATGAAAGACCCGATGAGAAGGTTTAATTAAGGGACATTAAATATGGGTTGGAAGTGTTCACATGAAACGAAATTGAAAACGACTGCTAATGTATAAGCGAAGTTCGACAAGTACGGGCACGTGGAGATGAAACATAGTACGCTACGAGTGCACTGAGATGTGCGTGTTGTCGGGAGAACGTAGGGCGTGTAAGCGGGAGTGGAGTTATATCTGCAGGTATCTGTAAAACAAGAAAAGGCTGAGGTTACGGCGACGAAGTACGAGATGGCACACCCGGATTTCACATTGTGGCTTGGTCTGTCGGGTTTAACGTCCGAAAGCGAGTCAAGCTATCAGAGACGCCGTACTGGAGGGCTCCAGAAATGTCGACCACCTGGGGCTCTTTAACGCGCGGTAAAATTGCACTGCACACGTGCGCCTTTCTTTCGCCTCCAGAGAAAGCGGCCGCGGAGGCGGGATACGATCCCGCGTACTTTTGCACAGTTGTAGATCGAATTCGACGGCATCACTTCCTAAACATACACGCGATATACATACCGTTATTACTCTTTTGATCGCTGCATTGTAAGCCTTGCAACTTTTTCACAAGTCTTTTTTTTTTTTTTTTTTGTATCCCTCTCTGAGGTAGGCACGCGCTATTTATATGGGATGTCCCGGCTAACTTCGACCAAAGTTTTCAAAATACAGTTCGCCCTAATCCAGTGAAACAGATTCAGAAATTTGAAGAGTCACATATGCTAATCACCTATAATTTGTTAACTACAGTTAATTAGTACATACTAATTAGCTAATTCTCTAATTATGAACTTCAGAGAAAACGTGTCGATGCAAAAGTTCATCTCGAAAAACTTCTAACTGCGCTGTCTCCATCACGCTACGACTTCCGCCGGCCTATTTACAATCCTTCAAAAATACTGTCACGTGACCAGCCGAATTCGCCAAATGCACACTACCAGCATCATCGTAGAGAACATTCCTTGTTGAACCAGCAAAAAATAAATAAATAAATAAATAAATAAATAAATAAATAAATAAATAAAGTGGCGTAAGAGTAGGTGAGGGCATAGCAGTCCCTATGAAATGGTGGCGACTTGTAATGCAATAAAGTAAACTGAACTCAGGAAATCTAACAGTTTTCTCACGCCTTATATAATAGTTACTTGGAAAGGAGGCCATTCTGGTTAACGAAGGAGGGACTTGTAGGAGCAGGGTGTTCAACAACTCTGATGGAGTGCCCGGCGTCAGTAATCGAGAACTCGCACTAAGAAAAACACCTATGAAGCAGAAACAGCCCCTCCCATGAAAGCGTATGTATGCTAGGAAGTGGTATGCTTCCATTGCTCTCTCAAGCGTTTAACAGGATGACTTTTCGCGAACACTTTCGTGGCTTCTCTTCGTAGCTGCGGGATGGTGTTACCTTTCGTTATTCTTCCGCCGCTTGTAACATAAGCTTAAGAAAAAATGTACAGGAAGCACACTTGGAGGCTTTGCAGCTGCGTTTCAAGAGGATGCTCCGGAAAAATATCTTCTCATATTCGTGCCGACTTCCAATGTCTTGTACTCCAGTCGGCGAAGGGTGAGGACATCGCCATGTAGCATTCACCTCGCGTTGACCTTTACGATCGGCCCGCAACCCCTCAGGGATCGAAAATAAACATGGGGACTGAACACTGCTTTCGTTGTAACCAAGTAAACCTGGTACCAGTCACCGCAGTCTTTGTTCATATGGAGTGTTATTCCCCTCCCCCAATCCTCACCCCACCAACGCATGTCTACACTTTCCATACTGTCGCATATTGTCGCTATGTCGCATGCACCGCGCGTTGACGTTTGCTATCGCACACGCGGGTACACATTTCCACGCACCTATAGTCGCCTAATAGGAAGCGAAAAAAAAAAACAAGAACTTAATGACTGAACACAGCTGTGGTTGTAACCAGGATACTGTAAAAATCGTTCCAGACGTCACCGCGGAGTGTTATCCCCCTGGCCTAAACCTAACTTCACCAATGCATGTCCCAATTTCACACACTGCATCTGGAAGGTCGTGGCTACACATATTCTACGTGCGTTGCTCTGGCTATTAGAATGATAACGAAAAAAGCTGCAGTGTATCAGCATGATGGAAGATAACAATACCTTTGCCGTAAAAACAAGTTCAGCCAAAGGAAAGCCAAAAAGAGGTCTCCTTTGTATCCATTCACCTTATTTTGGCCATTGTTATATAAGACGAGTCTGCGGTCCGGCTGAGAAACAATCGTTATAGCACGCCCGGTCAAGTAAATATTGCAAAAGCGGTTCAACAATTCCGGCTGCTATCCACGTCCCGCGCGATGCTGTTCAAGCTTTCCGCGTTCCCATTTTGTTTGTGAACCCCGCCCCTCTTTCCACCCGACCCATTGAATATGTCTTATTTGCGAGCCTGAAGACCAACGCGTTTGCAGCCTACACTCTAAAGTAAGACTGTAAAAGGAGGGTAACTTCGTGATTTATGCTATCTGGTGG